>CAJPEX010002446.1:26543-39406 GCA_905338405.1 Notodromas monacha
GCTCATTGCTGCGATGCGAATGTCGGGTGAGTTTTCGGTTTATTCATTAGTTTCATGAGAAATCTGTAAAAGAATCATGATTTCACCGTGCATCGAATATTTTTTGTTTATCGTGCGAAAGATTTTTCTTAATTTTTTGTTATATAACTCTTATTTATTCCCTTGGAAACTTTATTCCGAGTTTGCCACAACAAAAAATCTCCCATTTAGGTGGAAGTGGAATTTTTTCATGCGCAGAGCTGAGGAATATTATTTTATCTTGTCATTTTGCTGAAGGAAATTGAAATTTATATAAGTGTGTAATTTCATATATATTTTATTTGTAATTTATATTTTATAGACACTTTACAAGTTCAAGTATTTTTATAAGCTTTTCTTCTGGCATACGCTCGTACGCATAATTTCTAATTTTGCTGAAGGAAATTAAATTTTATATAGGTGTATGAGTTTATATATATTTTATATGATTTTCTATTTTTGTATAAATTTTACGATTTCATGTATTTTTTATAAGCTTGTCTTCTGGAATACTCTCTTACGCATGATTTGTGGAAGAAACGTTTGCAGACTATTTTTCAAAGAAATAAATTCGTGTACAGTACAAATATTTTATTTCCTCAATTTTTTGAAGTATATTATTCAGTACATTATTAAGTTTATTGAGTTATTAAAATTTTACTAAGTTCGAAGTAAACAGTACATTATTTGAAACGCACATTATTTTACATGTAACTGTGCTGAAGGAACTTCGTTTATTTCTTAGCAGTACAAATTTTCAATTCCCCTGAACTTTCATTTCCGAATATTTTTCATCTCGGATCTTTCTTTTTATTCACCCCATGCAGCTTTTTAAAAAATGCTACGAGATAAATTGTGCTATTTTTACTGCGAGAAAAGAAGAAATGATGATAGCAACGCACTTGCTTTAGTCACTGATCAATGTGTGCAAAGATTTGCAATTCTTGAGATTGTGTCACAAAAAAACCATGCTTGAGCCTTGAAGAAAAATACTTTTCCGCGTAGAATTTGTTTTTGAATCTTACGCGTGTTACCTAATTTGTTTGCGTCTAAAAATGTGTGACGCGTCATGTGTTTCTCGAGCTCGTAAACTCGTGCGTGTTTAGAAATTTTGAATGAGTCTGCGATTTTTTCCCCCGTGATTGATTAGTGTTGTTTTGAGAAGAAAAAATTATATGTGAGAAAGAACAGAAAACGAGAGGATGAAGGCGAAGTACTGTTGAGTTCAGAATTTTGAATCTGGAAAAATCTATTCAAATTATTCTCCCGTTTGACTGCGAACAATGATGTAAAATAATCTATAATAATAATAATAATAATCTATTTCGGTATTATAACCCGAATGAACGAATTTATCTTCTCAAACGAAATCTTCTCTGTATACAGCTTATTGCTTATTTTAAAGAAAAACATTCATTCTCAAATTAAGCCGAAGACATTTCGAGAAAAAAATTTTCGGTATTTTCTATTCCGGATTGCTAAGTTTGGCGTAGTTATTTTTCATAAATTGTGACTCAGCATAAGTAAACTCTTCTTTATTTTTCAAATAATGTCAATTTTCAAGTAATCACTATGGCCATGCATGGAATCGAGGCAAAAAATGTTATCCTGAGATCACAGATGGAGTATAATTCGTTGTAACGAGATTTTACGACATTTGTGTTGCATTTTGAATGAACTTTTTCTACGAATCATTTTTTAAATGAATTTGATCCCCATAAGCACGTAAAAATGCGAGAAAAAAAAACAATTTTACAAGTTTATTGAATAACGTTCATTGGATTTAGAATTCAAATTTTTGAATTGTACATGCTTGCATAATGTTCAAGTGAAATAAAAGTGCATGTTATACTGAGATAACAGAATAAATATAATTTGTTATAACGAGAATTGTATGACGTGGTTGCTATGCAGAAACTGCAACGACCCTAAAAAAATTTAATGAGGTTTTTGTGATGATATTTCACTGCATTTCAATTGAAGTCAAATTTTAAAAATTTTTGCTTTCAGGATGTCGCTAGTTTGAATGTACTGTAAATTTTTCTGGAAATTTTCAAGATTCAGCCTTCAGAAGTATGTAAAAATGCGAGGCAAAAACTTTTCAAAATCAATTGAATAACGTGCATTGTATTTATAATTCGAATTTTTAAATTGTAAATTAAAACATGCCTGCCTGTGTTCAAGTGGAATAAAAGTCCATAAAAAAGATTATGCGGATCGCGTGTGAGTTTGTGTGTGTTTGTCGAAATGTTTTCTCACTCCTAATTGGGCTCGGAAATATAAAAACGAAATGAATAGAATGAAGAAAGAAAAGAAAAAACAACTCTCGACTCGAGCATGATATGGTAACTTGAACAGTGTTTTTGTTTACGACGTCGTGTTTCTTCAACATGCAAAACCTTCAGGATCCCGAGTGATTCGTGATCGGAACGAGATCGGAATGCTAAAATACTCTGGAACTTCCTTATCCGGATTTCTTATCTTTTTTTAGTTTATTTATTTTCTGTTTCCTCTCCGACATCCTCATTAATGCCAGACACANCTCGACTCGAGCATGATATGGTAACTTGAACAGTGTTTTTGTTTACGACGTCGTGTTTCTTCAACATGCAAAACCTTCAGGATCCCGAGTGATTCGTGATCGGAACGAGATCGGAATGCTAAAATACTCTGGAACTTCCTTATCCGGATTTCTTATCTTTTTTTAGTTTATTTATTTTCTGTTTCCTCTCCGACATCCTCATTAATGCCAGACACATGAACCGCTCCTTTTAAGGACTGCACAGGAACTTCAGGTACTAATATCTCGTCGGAAGAAACAGAAGGAGACAAATTGTCAACTTTTATTTTCCACCCCCCTTTTTGTACGCCCGACGCGTGTGGAACAAAAAAGGGGAATGCCGCTTGGAAACTCGAAGGCTATGGATTTTTCTTTTCTTATTTATATTTAAATTTTCTCTCGGAGGTGTTACTTGAAAGAGGCTTCTGGCTATGATGTCTTAACATGGGAATGATCTGGCTGTGGAAAAATTTAGATGAAACATGGAAACACTGATTTATTACTGTACTGTATTTGAAAAAACAATTTTTTTTAATAATTTCTTTATTAAAACCTTCACTACAAAAGAGAATTGCAAAGCTTTATAAGTTCTCTTAATAGTGTATAGACCGTTTCCAACAGTAAGAGACAAACTACGAAGTTTATGCACTCTTAATGCGAGAACTTTTTCATTTAGGAGTGCTTTGAAAGACAGCTTGAGGAAGAACGTTTTTTTGTACTCGAATTGTATTGAAATTACAGTGAGACCCCGAGATGCGGACTTAATTGGTGCATCATGAGTGTCCCTAAGTCAAAATGTCCTTAAGTCAAGTCTCATTTTCCCTTTGACTTTACATCATATAAATTTTAATTGGTGTTTTATGGACAAAATACTCACCATAATTCCATGAAAATAAAAATTGTATCCCAATTTTAACTGATTCCAATCAATACATTTCAACACAATATGGGCATTCGGGGAATTGAATACTGATACCTCTGTAAAGTTGGCATACATGTTGGCATTCTCTGTAAAAATAACATTTCAAGTGAAAGAGAGAGAAGGAAGTTCCTCTCTGCTGGAGGTTTTTTTTTTTTTAATTAGCTAAATGGATGGTAAATTGGTGAGAGAAATGCCCAAGAACTGTTCTTCCATCAATTTTAGGGTTGGAAAAATCTGTTTCTTGTAATTTGGCCTGAAATGTATTCGCAATTTTATTGCAAAATGTCCCTATGTTGAGTCAAGTGTCCTCATGCCGGGCCTTTTTTATTAATTTTTTTTATGGAAAAATACGTGTCCCTATGTCAAATTGTCCGCTTGTTGAGGTGTCCACATGTTGGGGTCTCACTGTATGTGGAAGCAACCAGAAATTAAACAAAACATTCCACTGCATTTGGGAATTCTTCCGAGCGGATTTCACAATGTTTCAAGTTTTGAAAGCAAAATATTTAGAATATCCAACTCCCAGTAAATACTGCTGTACACGGATTTATTTTTAACTGTGCTTTCGCTGCCAAGTTGATTACGATGCTGTCTTAATCCAGTGACAACTTGAAAAAAACTCTGTTTTAAAAGGGCCCAAAAATAAATCGAAAGTGAAGACACAAATGCCGGAAGTGAGACTGAGGATCGTCTTTCAGCCTCAATCTATCCTCTTTTTTTTTAAATCTAGAATTTCGGATTGTTGAGTGATTTATTTCCTTACAAGGGTCTTGTTGGCAGCAAACAGTGCCTTTTCTATTTGTGCAGCGACACTCTATGGGTTGGAAAACAATAGAGAGTTCACAAGGACACTCAAATTAAAGGGCATCAACATGGTAAACAAGAAGATTCGTCTTGTTCTTTTCCTTGGGAAAAAATAAAATACAACTTGGATACAGTGAAGTCTCAATTAGTATTTGAAGTAAGGTGAGATGAATGCGACGGTGTGTCTTTTTCATTTTTTGTTGGAAAGTTGAAGAGGGAAAAAATCCTTGAATATTTTTATGTTGAAAATATCATTAACAAGGGGGACTCCGACTTGTTTCTTGGTGTGAGAAACACGGCGTTTTCCATCAATTTTCGAACATGTTTCTCGTGTGTTCAAGGATTATTTTCCTTGACCGTGTAGTGTAAAAAAATACATCACAAACATTATGCCTAAAACTACTCAAAGGAACCAAGTTCATAACTTCCAATAAGGTACACTCAACGATCCCTTCGACAAAAGCTAATAATAAAAAAAATTAGATAATTTCTTTTTGATTTAACCCCTAATTTTTTAGTATGGTCTTGTTGATTTTTTGTCATATACATTTTTTTCTTCGAAATGAATTTCGATTTTCTCGCACTTGGAAAGGTGTAGTCTGGACTGATATCTGTTTTCTCGTGTTTTTTATATCTTGTGTTGACAAGTTGAATTTAAAATTGTATGCAAATTAACTCCTACAACGAAATTCAAGGGACCAGCTAAACGTGTAGAAAAGCAAAACTTGAATGAGGAAATTTCAGATGAAATCAATCCATTGAAGGAAACTTGATTTTTGATTCAGAATACTGTTCTGAAATCGTAGTAATTTGTTAAATTCATAAAGAAAGGTTCAGAATTTAATTAAATTCATCCTAGAACAACCGGAAAAAATACAGTGTATGTAAAATAGAATCTTTTCAATCGCTCCTTTTAAGTTAGAACTAAAGGAACATACACTTTTTTCGTGATATAAATTCTTTCCTCTTCTCTTTTGCTGTTTTTAAATCTTTAAATTTTGCTGTTTGTAGGTTAGAATCGAAAATATTTTACAGATGGACTCTCTCTCTCTCTCTCTCTCTCTCTCTCTCTCTCTCTCATAATAGAGGTTTGAGTAACAGAACCAAGCATTTTTGTAATACAAACTTGGAAGAATTGCACAAAATTGTAAATGATGATATTCTGGGCATTAAATGCATTTCATATGAGTTGACAAGATTTGGGGGCAGGGCACTAAATTTGCCCAATTCAGTCTTTCCTTTCCTTTCAAAACACATTGAATTATTTTTATTGCTTCTTTCCTTTGTCGAAAAAGCAGCCAAATGGCCTCCAAAAAAATTGAGTTACGTAGATGTCATAGGAAAAAGCTTTGAGTTACGCAGCTTTTCAATACATCGTTCCTAGAGGAATTCAACAGGGATATTTAGAAAAAAAATTTGACTTGGGGAGGTTCCAGTTATCGAGGCTCAACTGTATGTATGTCCTTGTTGTGCGTACATCCAAGAAGCTAATTTCTCAAGTTTTTCCATTTTATTAAAAAAATTCCTCGCATAATGAAGACACGGATGGACGGTTGCCGACGACTATGCTGCCTGTCATAAAAGCGAAAATGAGTCCCCCCCCCCCCTCGGGCTACACCAGCGTTGATCCTAATTATTCTCTTTCAACGTCAATTAAGGTCGCGGGTTCGAGGTCAATTTCTCGCTAGTTAGAACGGAACGTTGCACGAAGCTTTAGTGCGGACCACCACCACCACCACCACCATCAAACGCTCTTGTGGTCCAGTACAGCCCTAAGAAAGTTCTTGAGAACTACTGACTGGAAAAAAAAACTTCTTCTTCTTCTTCTTCTTCTTATCCTGCTGTCCGTCCATTTCGGATTTGTCCAACCCCCATTTATTTATTTTTTTATGCTGCATAATTGCGCGAGACTTTGAAGGTCGGGGGTGGGTTCTTTTCAGGGCATTCATATGATGTAATTGGACTGTCGTATTTCATACCGGGGGTTTTTTTTGGAGAAGGAAAGAAAAGCGACGTAAGGTGTCTTACTTTTGTGTCGAGTCATGCGAACGGAAGAAGCTTGTGAACTTGGTGATTTGTGTTCTTGGAAATTGTTTTTTTTTTCCTCTTTTCAAATCCAGAAGTTACGGTTTTTTTCACTGTTTTTTGTTCGTATGTTGAAATTCTTTCGAAGCGGAAATCGTTAGATTAGAGTAAGTTACTCCTTACTCGTGTTCTATGAAAATGATCTTATTTTTGTGGATTTTATTTATTGAATCGTTTGACAACTCGAGAAAAGGAATTTATCTGATATTTTGGAGTAAATCATCGAAGATCGTCAATTCTGAATTAACGTATGTACAGTATATTTAAAATTTTGGATGATGCAATTTTTGATTATTTTCTTTTATAGCAGCATCGGGAGTAAAGAAATTTCAAAATTTTCGAAGACAGGAGGTGACCTGTAAAATTTTTTGAATTGCTAAAAAAAATGTTCTCGTGCCCGGGTCTGAAATGCGCTCTTTTCGTTTATCTAACTTTTTTTTCCCCGCGTGAACTGAATAGATCATGAATCACAGATAACTCTTCCTCAAAGAAAAAAATTTGCATGCGTCTTCTTCGTATTTTATCTCCTGCAAGTTTCCGCATCAAAAGTTGTTGGAAGAATCGGTTATCTTTTTAGAGCCATTAATGATGCGTCATTAAGTAGCGTAATTCCCCATAATTGCATGCCATTTTCACCGAGCTTCGCCAAAAAAAAAAAAAAATTATCGACGTCCCGCAAAAATTCCATTTTATTTTACGAAGGTTCGAGTACAAAATGTGTCTTTGTATGACATTTTGTTTTTCGGAAATACAGAATTATTCTGGAGATTCTCATCATTATTAAAGAAAAATATGTTTCGACTGAAAGTGAAAAAATGCAGGAACCTGTAGAACTATGAATATAAAACAAGATCTGTGAATCGGCGTTTTTGCACCTTTCTGACCTGAGTAAGCGATGCAGTATGTGACTGATATCATTTAATTGAAATGAGTCACGTATCATTATTCTAAGTTTTTTTTTTATGTTAACTTCCAACTCTTGGGGATTCAATGCAACATTCCGTCATTATGGGTTGAAAATTAGCTTTTTTCTCGCGTTGTCACGAGCCAGTATTTTTTTTTGGCACTTCATTTCGTGTTTTTCGCGGTTTACGAGAAATTTGTACGGAAATACATTCAGCATTTCAGTTTTGGGTCTTCGATCGTCGGGCAGTGAAGCAAGAAAACGTCCAACACATATTTGCATGTGTCGAACAAAAAAATTAAAGCTCTGTCCTATAAAAAAAATTTTGAGTCAAAATTATGCATTTTAAATAGCGTTCATAATTCATATTCCCCTGTCGTCTCTAAAGTGTTGCGTGGGACGTACGAATGGATTAAAGCGAATATATTTTAGCTTTCTTGGCGATGTTGCCCTGAATCGATATCAATTTAAATAAGCGAAGGTCCATTCGTGTTCTGGCCATGAAGTGTCTATAGAAAATCATTCATTTCCAATCTCGTGCATTGGGGATTTTGAAATTTTTTTTTTTTTACTGCGTAGCTGATGTTTCACTCATCTTTTGAACTCATTTGAAAAGTCTGTGAAATGATTTACTTTATAACGTACACGCGATTTAGGAACTCTTGTTTTTTTTTCCTTGAGAAAATGCTCTGGAAATTTCGAATGCGAGTCATACTCGAGTTTGTTTGTTTGTTTTTTTCTTAAAAAAAGTGATGAAATATTTGTGGGAAATGTAAATTTTGTCGAAATTCGTCTCAAAGTTTTGCTGAGAACACGTTTATATAGTTTGATTTAAATGTGATTCTCCTCGCATCAGTTGCTGAAACCCAAATCCCTAAACATTATTCCCCAAATATTCATCTTTAGAATTATAAAATTTTTTTGGGGGTTCTGTACCCCTAAGACCCCTGAAATTAAGGATTTCCGCCAATTTTTTTGCGTTTGTGGCCGCACTTTCCCGAAAAAAAAAATGCTGCAAGGTTTTGCTGCGAACACGTTTGTTTGTAAATTTGCCTTTGAATCTGATTTTCCTCGCATCAGTTGATGAATATTCAACCTTTGTAATCTATGCAAGGATCATCTTTGCTATTTTATCAACTTGTGTAGGAGTTCTGTTTCCCTTGGCCCCTGACATTGCGGGATTTTGGCAAAATTTTGCAAGCTTTGCATTTCCGTAGTCTGCAAATTGCCCGAAAAGGTTTCTGCAAAAACAGATAAATTGATGTTCAAATCGGAACCTACTCGCATCAGTTGATAAGTTAAACCATTTTCTTTTCTTTTTAAATTGCAAAATGGGGCTTAAGAACATAAAGAGTGCCAAGATAAATTCGTCCATGAAAATCTCTGGTTTTTTGGCATAGAGTAAAATGACTCTGCTCATCATCAATTGTTTTTCAATACTTGTGCTTCCAATCTAGTGAAAGATATTTCTGATGCACGCAGTTAACCCATGCTCTGCCCCAGAATCGAGACCCCAGTAATTTTGTTTTTTGCTCACATAATGTGCAATTTTCTCACCCATTTATTGATGCAAATATCATTTGCCAATTATGTTTGGAAACAATTTTAAAAAAACACAAAGAAATGAGGCATCTTAACTTGATGCAAGACAATCTTCTGCATATACATGACCATCCGCCATCCCAAAGTTGATTGGACAACATAACAGAAGAAGGAATTGGACTGAAAAGCATTTGATTTCCAATAGTTTTAGAGGGGCCCCATTTTGTGAATTTAAAAATGAGAAATTCATACAATTAATTTAGGACAATAGAGAATATAAATGCAAAAATAACTATGCCTATTTTCCTAAACCTTTTTTTGTTTGTTTACAGAATCTGCAATTTTCTCACCCAGTTATTGATGCAAATATCATGTGCCAATCTTGTTTTGCGAAAACACAAAAAAATTAGGCATCTCTGCTTGATGCAAGACAATCTTCTGCATATAGATGACCATCCCAAAGTTGATTGGACAGTATAACAGAAGAAGGAATCGGACTGAAAAGCATTTGATTTCCGATGGGTTTAGAGGGACCCCATTTTGTGAATTTAAAAAATGAAGAATTCAGACAATTAATTAAGGACAATGGAGAATCTTGATGCGAAAATAAATATGCATATTTGCCTGAACCTAAATTTAAAACAACAAAAGTGTAGTAGGGTAAAAAAAAACGTGAGAGTTGTTGCTGTGCGACTTTTCCCGTAACTTTCCCAGATGTACATTATCTTTAAAACTATATACGTTAAATTTCAAAGGGGGGGGGGGGGTACTTTTCTCGAAGATCCCTGAAATGGGAGATTTTGACCAAGTTTTTTTCATCCATTGCAGTTCTCGAAGATTTTTCCTCCCAACGAGTTTATGGATATGGATTCGAATTTTAATTTCCTCTCATCAGTTAGTGATGATTAATCCCTTGTATTTTCTGGAGGTTTCATCTTCTTCAGAATTAAAAAAAAAAAGTTGTGATCCCACGTTTCCTTTAAAAAATTTTCTTTGGTGCTTTTTTTTAATCTTGAAAACGGTACTATGCTCTGAATACTGTTCTTGATTAATTGCGTGGAACTTTCAGGTCGGCCCTCTAGTGTTCGTCCGTGCATGCAAAGCGTGTATTCTCGTGTTTTCGATCTCCCCCCCTTCGTCATCTCAGGTCGTGATTAGGTTAATGAGCGCGGGACACGCGGCCTTGGGACATGGTTTTCTTATTTTTTTATGTTTGTTTTTTTTTGTGGTCTTCCTTCCTCCTTTTCCTCCTCCCCCATCTTGGCTAATGATGCTTGATTACGGAGCCCGCGGGGAGAAAATTGTATCGTTTTCTTCCCCTCCTCTGCTTCTTGGTTTCCACAGTCTTGAGAGAGCGCTTAATTCCTCCACGGTCTAATCAACGTTGTTGTTGGTTTTTTTTTTCTAAATGCTGGCGTCCCGAAAATCGTGACGTTACTTTGGCTGAAAGCGTGACTTGGTGTCGCAACTTTTTTTGTGGGAGTGGGGATTTGAAGCAGCACTCGACGACGACGACGACAGTGTCGACGGGGAATTTTTTAGCATTTTATATTTGAAAGTGGATGGAGTTGTGCGAAGTTGATTCATTGGAAAGTGCGAGTTGAAAAATTCGTGGAAATAATTTATGATGTAATGTTCCGCGGAAAATTTTCTCAAGCATGATGAATTTATGATTGAGACTATATCGGTGAAGGACGTTGGAGTATCTTTATCTGAAACAATTTTGCAGGACAATTGCAGTTGAAATTATCTCGTGCGAAAATAAAAGTTGGCTTTTCTCCTAATAACACTTGGGACAAATTCTCACCTGATGAAATAAATTATTTTGATTATTTATTCTGAGAAATTCTTGTTCAAACCCGCCTTTCTAATATTTTAAAGACATTCCTCCTGCTTCATTGGTTCTCAACTTATTTTTTTTCAACTTTTTCAATAATTGTATTTATGCAAATTTTTTGGAGTGCTCAAAAATGTTACATAACTGTTGGTCCGCGAAACATTTTTTTTTAAATTTGCCAGTTCTCAAAAATTTTATGGAAATTTGTCAGTCCGCGGACCCAAAAATGTTGGGTAATACTGATTTAGGGTATAAACCGCGGGGAAATGATTGAGTTTTCTTACGTTGACGCATTTGAGTTACTTTTGATGAATTGTATCTTACAAATTTCATAACGCTTGAAAATTACGTGGGGATACAATGATTTAGGTTGAAATCGCAGAAAATTGTGTTTTCATTCGATGACGAATGTGAGTCGCATTTGAGTTGCTATTGATTTTTGTTACGCAATTTAAAACGCGTAAAAATGTAATAATGATAATTTAGGGTTTAAGTGCAGAAATTGAGTTTACATTCGATGAAGAATGTGAGACGCTTCTTCGAGTTACTCTCGATTTTTGTTACATGTTTTGAAACATGGGAAAATTTCATGATGATAAATTTAGGGTGTAAAACGCAGGGAGGAAATTGAGTTTTCATTCGATGACGAATGTGAGACGCATTTGAATTACTATCGATTTTTTTAATGCATTTTGAAACNGCATTTGAATTACTATCGATTTTTTTAATGCATTTTGAAACGCTTAAAAATACAGTTTGGGGATAATCAATGGTGAAAACGCAGAAATTGAGTTTAAATTTCAATGACGAATGTGAGACACGTTTGAGTTACTCGTGATGTATGTTATTCATTTCAAATTTCAGTAGATACTTGCATTAAGGAAATAAAACTGAACGGAACATTTTCTGGGGGTTTCTGAGAGTAATTCCAAATTTTTTTTTAATTAAATTGAGTTTTCCTTCAGTGACTCGAGTGAGGAATAAGTTGCACAGTAATGGAAATTTTGAAATCCGTGTTTAAAAGAGAACCTTGGCATTTTACGGCCTTCACAATCATTGTTCATTGCTGTATTGGAATTTTGTTTGAAATGTCCGCGAAATGTACGAGAGATACCATCGGCGTGTTTTGATTGCATTTTCAAAATTACCCTGACTCTGAAATTTTGTATCCCATTTATAATTAAATTTTGTAAAAATAATTAATAATTTATGAAGCAGTAATTTTTTTCAAAGTTATCATAGACCAAGTAAAAGGGTATATCTAATAAAACTCAGGAAATTGTTCATATTGTACATTCTATTTTCATCTTGAAAATATTGTTTGGTGATTGAAGTTCAACGAAAATGAACACCAAAATTTGCAATTGTCGGTGCGTGTATTTCAAACGATATTTTTTCTGAAGTGGGACACCGAATTATTTTTAGAAATTGAGTTTGAAAGTCCGTGAAAGCAACATTTTTAAATTCAAATGACAATTCTCATCTTGAGAGAAATAAATTTTGTAAAAAAAAATGATAATTTATGAAGCAGTAATTTCTCCGATTTTTTTTTTCAAAGTTATCATAGACCAAGTATAAGGGTATCCCTAATATAACTCAGGAAATTGTACATTCTATTTTCATGTTCGAGATTTTTTTTTTTTGGTGATTTGAAATTGTCGTTGCGTGGATTTCAAAGGATATTTTCTCTGAAGTGGAACACCGAATTATTTTTAGAAATTGAGTTTGAAAGACCGTGAAAGCAATGTTTTTTTTTAATTCGAGTAATGATTCTCAGTCGTCGGTTTTTTTTAAAGACGTTTTATTATCGCAGTTTAAATAATGTATTATGCAACACTTTATTCAGAAGCTTCTGACTTGTGCTTGAATTTAAGCGCCAACTCAGGTTTATAGCTTTCACCGTTTTTTTTTCTTTCAACTGTAAAGTGCTATGTTTTGAGAGAGTGAAGGAATTTTTATCATGTCTTAAAAATTTTCAAATTGAAGACTGGGTTTTTAAAAAATAAAATTTTATATTTCCCAACTCCGCATTTAGAAATTCAGCATCTTGTCAATCCTCCTCCACGTTCGACCCACAAGCTACTTGTATCAAAATAAATATATTCTTTATTTTAAAATGCCAGGAAATGGATTCTGAACAACTCTGTGTAAAATGGAAATCTCATCTAACTTCGGGGGGGGGGGGGGGGGG
>CAJPEX010002447.1:0-13506 GCA_905338405.1 Notodromas monacha
ATTCTTTTATATATATTTGATCAGAAGTTGTTTATTTAATAACGGACAACAGTATCACAGTCGATTTTAATAATATATTTTTCAAGAAGGATTTTCAGAACTATTGAGGTTACAAATGTGAAAATTTATTGCAGAAAATTTCAATGAATTTTAAAAAGCATCAGCTGCTTAAAATCATTAAAATGCTTCCGTTCCAAAGCATTTCAAATAATGGGCATAAAAGCGCACGAATGCTGATGTTTACGCTTGAAATTTTTTAATCCGACAGCTACGTGACCACGAAAAACCTTGAAAAATTTGAAAAGCATGAGTGAATAATTTTGAATATTTTTTCTCATTTCAGACATACCTGGGAGAGGTGGTGGTGTCAGTAAATCCATACTACAACCTAGCCTTGTATTCAACGCAGGTCATGCAGGCCTATCACCGTCGTTGCCATCTGGATTTACCACCTCACATGTAAGTAATCACTTTTGTGAAAGGTTCATTTTTTTATGCGCAAAGATTCATTGGGGAGTAAATTAAATGTCATATTTTCAAATCATCGCATGCGCCGTCAAATGAACTTCCCCAGCAAGGATGTGTGTACGCCTTCAACATATAACATCGATTGAATTATCGGGCGCTATAATTTTCAAAAGTGCATAGGGTATTTCTCAATTATTTGATGTTTCAATCAGATTGATCTCTTATTTCTCTGAATTTTTATTCAAAAGTTAGTGCTTTCAAGAAAAGCCGCAAACGTGCGTGTTTTCCGAATATTGTTCAAGCGTAGTTTGACTTACCGTAAAATATGTACTTTCATTATTATTCCGATGCAAAATATTCAAGAAATTTCGTTACCTGAGGACATCTTGATGTTTCGTGGCTGTTGAAAAAAACCAAAAAATTTCCTCGGGAGCAGCTAAGATTAATTTTGTAAAAGTGTGTAAACTTCGAAAATTGGATGCATTTTCATGATTCATGTGTACTACGATAATTAAGAAGGGAATATCTCACTTTACGTCTAATGCTTCTTATTTTCATCAGAGTTCGATGGATTCCAATTTCTAATGCACCATTTTGAATGTAGGACAAATAAATCCTGGGAATGATTAGGCGGATATCTTGATTAAAACAAAATTCATCCCAAGATTAATTGCGACGTCACATTGAAAATTGAAATTCAAGAGTACGGTACTCTGAAAAATAGTCACGCAAATGAAATATCCAATAACAAAATTATAGCCGTTTTTCGAAAAAAAAGTCCATGTCCAAGTTGAAGCATTGAAGAAGAAGAGGTTTTCCGAATTAATAAGCAAAACACTTGCAAAATACTGTATGTAAAAAAATTTTAAACAAAAATACAGCATATGACCATATTGATAAAGGATAGGGAGCAAAGTGGATTATCGTTCGCAATACGGGTGTGCGAAATAATTAACAGGTATAATAACGTTTTGGCAACACAAGGCCAATTCACCTCATATGTGTATAGGCAAACTAGCAACGGGCTCCAGTAAAAAGTGGTAATGTTGCAAGCGTAAGTATATTACATAAATATATGATCAGAAAAACTACCTGCGGTAAAGCACGGTTTTTTTCGCGTGTGTGCAGATTCGCACTATCGGACCAAGCTTACCGCGGCATCACGGACTTCAACGAAGACCAGGTGATAATGATCTCGGGCGAGTCGGGCAGCGGTAAGACCGAGGCTGCCAAGCAGGTCCTGCGCTACGTCACCAACCACTGGAGCCCGGCTGCTTCAGAGGCCACGCAGTATCACGGCTCTTCCATTGTGAGCATAACTCATTCTCTCATCAAATTCTGTTAACCCTTGGGTGGGAAGTTGGACTATTTTAGCAAAACTTTATTTGCACCTCAGGGAAGGAAATAAAAAAGGACAACAGGGATTTGAGGACAAAGTTGGGAAAAATCCCAATGTTTTTTTTTTCTTTTTGCACAGAAAAATTTTGTGGGAAAATAAAAAAAAAATGCTATGCTAAGCAATGGGCTTTTCTTGGATTAATCCTGACTTTGCCTCAGCCCACCTGGAATGTTGTTTCTGACCTTCAGAAAACTTGAAACATCCCAGTGTACCAAAAATAATCCAATTTTGGCCAGCAATGGAAAAGAACCCTCCGCCGTCCAAGGGTTAAACCTCATACAGTACTGCATTCATTCAAAAGGTATTTATCGTTTCAGGTCAGGTCATCCACGACCACGTCATCTTCTTCCATGACGGCGGGCCTGCCGCGGCGGCCGCAGGGCTTCGAGGCGGCGCTGACGCCATCATCCGCCGCGTCGTCGACGGCGTACCTCGCCGGCGCCTTCCGGCCGCCAGAGGGCTTCCACGTGCCACTGCAAACCTCGTCGGCGTCCCTTCTGCACTACTTTGCGCAGCAGGCGACTGTCGTGCCGCCTCGGTCGGCCTCCGCTGCCCCGGGAATCGGCGCCAGTGGCACCCCGGGGACCGAGTGCCAAGTCACGCTCAGGGATCGATTGCTCAGCACTTGTCCGCTTCTCGAAGGTGAGACGATTTTTTGTCACTCACGGATCATTTCCAATTCTTTTCCGTAATTTATGCATTAAAATTTCGTTAAAGCGGAAATCGTTATAGGGAAATAACGCTTGGAATATTTACACTTATTTTCTGTTCAGGTCCAATCACCAAAAAGCTCATTTTGAATGTGTTGANCAGCACTTGTCCGCTTCTCGAAGGTGAGACGATTTTTTGTCACTCACGGATCATTTCCAATTCTTTTCCGTAATTTATGCATTAAAATTTCGTTAAAGCGGAAATCGTTATAGGGAAATAACGCTTGGAATATTTACACTTATTTTCTGTTCAGGTCCAATCACCAAAAAGCTCATTTTGAATGTGTTGAACGAATTTTTGTTCATGACGAAAAAACTTTTTGGCACAAAAGCGTTGTTCAAGAATGAAATGTTTTCGAAAATTTTCTCAAGATGTTGACAATGTTATGAGCATGTATGATTTTTTAAGATTTTTAAAACGATGTTCAAAGACATTGAGGAACATTTTTTATCGAATAAAAATATACTCGCTACTATGCTGTTGATGCTGATAAAAACATTTCTTGCGAAATCTGCATATACTCGTTTCCACGTGTGGACGGGAGTGGATTATTTCGAGGAAATTTAATTTAGTCATTTTACTCAATATAGTACAGTCAGCTGCAAAATTTTCCGCGAGCTTGACTGGCTTAACAAATTGCAGGCAATTACCTGACAAGCAGCTTCAAATAGCTGTAAAAAGGGTATAAAAAAGTTTTTAAGATACGAATGGAACTTGCACATGATCGAGCTGAAAAATGTTTCGTCCAGCACGAGAAAAAATTCATCCATCTTTGAAATCTGTCTTTAATTTCTTTGAATAAAAAGGAACCCTGTAATGGGAGCTTTTCGATCTTCATTCAAAAGATGTGGCGCCCATCTGGCAGATTTTTTTGTGTAATTCAGCGTTTTATTCAGATTTCTTGAAATTGGCACGGATAAAATTCAAAGGGAAAGTAATTCTGCTATTTTCATCAACATGGCTGCATTCACAGACGCCACATTCCAATACCAAGTGCCGGCTGCGAAGGAGGCTTTTACTGAAAAATAGCTGAATTTAATGATCAGTCAATGGCGGTACTCATAAGTATTCATGCGAATTAGAAATCAACAATTCTGAAGGGATACCTTCAGGGATACACAAAAAAAATCTACGAGAAGGGCGCCTCATCATCACTTGAGTGAAAATGAAAAAGCTGACAGGGGATTTTTTCAAAAATGTTCAGAAAAATGTGTCAAAAATGGAGCAGATATTTTTCTCCTGGTGTCAAAGAATTTTTTTTATGAAAAAAATACTTGCTTTCAGCTTAATCGTATGCCGCTTGAATTCATATTCCGAGAACTTTCATTATACACCCATATCGTATATATGGTGAACTTATGTAGACAAATATACCAGCATTAATTCACGCAGAGCAGCTATAAAAGACCTCAGCAGTCTAATATATCGCGAAAGACGCACGAATTCGCTCGCAATTTTACTTTTTCTGCGGGTCGACGAGCACATCTGCAATCTCGCCTTTGATCACAGCAGCAATCTTCTTATTTTCAAATAAGACAAGAAGGGGGGTGGGATTTTGATAAGGGCCATTCCAGCAATGAAAGAACATGATTCGCACGGTTTCCATCGCTTGAGTGCCAACTTGCGCCTGCAAAACAACTCGTGTTTTTCACAACCATTTCCACATTTGGCATAAAGGAACTGCTGTGCGCTTAACATGTGAGAGAGATACTGGAGAGATACTCATACTATTCTGAGGGGATTCCAGTGATACTCCTTCTTTCAGTACAGTACCTTTTTCGCGAATTTTTTGCATCTTCGAGAGGACTAAATGTTCTCGTATAATGCTTCCAGTACTGTACGTCGTAGATGCATCTGGACTCCATCGATACGATTGCGAATATTTTCGGCAATTCGGAGCCGGAAAAACACAGCTGTTATACTAGGTAGAATTGGTTGAAATTAAGCTCACAGTATGTTTCTTTTTCGTAATCTGCGAAGTGATGATCATGTACGTGCTTATGCAGTTTAAAAATGTGTATCCTTTTTATTTTGAAAAATAAAATTCGAATTTTTTAAATACCAGCACAAGGTGATCACGTGGAGGATGAGAAAGAAAAGCTATATATTTCCACAATAAAGGAAAAATATTTTATTATTAGAGTCAATCAAATAAAAAAAAAGTATTACAATCAGAAATACGATCAGAAATATAATATAATACGATCAGAAATACAATATAATACGATCAGAAATACACTACGTATTAAGACCGAAATACAAATCATATCATGGTTTTCGTGAAAGTAACTTGCAAATAATTCGTTGTACGCTTGAATTTTCTTATATCGAAATTTAAATAATAAATGTATTTGCCTCTACGTGACAAAATCTGGACTCTATCCTGATTTTAAAAATTTACTGTATGTATATAATGGTGAGTCGCAAACAATTTGATTCACCATGCCAATAAAAGACCCGAAATTTTCAATTTTTGGACCTAATTTGAAAGAATATCATCTGTTTAAAAAGTGCATTCGTCATTTGAAAAGAAGGAGACAAGTTAGTTCCACAATCATTTTTGCATATAGAAACTTCGTGCTTTAAATGTGAGCCAAGTGCAAGATCAATGTTCCAAAACCCAGCATGGGTCCGCAAACCGGCGCCGGTCCTCAAAAGTTTCTTGTTGGTCCACAGGAAATTTTCAGGATGATATATTCATCAAAAGTTGGGATGAAGTCTATTATTTTTACTCAAAATTTCAGAAGGACAATCGAAGTGGGATTATCTGATGAAAACAAAAGTTGCCTTTTCTCCTAATTACCATTCAGATAAATTTTCACTTGCTGAGATGAATTGCTTTAATTTTTCATTCTGATGTACTGTAACTTTGGAAAAACTACGGCAAGTCTGCAAAAAAAATTTATGAAAATTTATTGCGGGCCGCAGAAGTTTTTTTTTTTCGGAATTTGCTGGCTGCGAAATTTGTTTTGGAAATTTGCTGGTCTGCAGGCCCAAAATGGTTAGGGAACACTGGTCTAGCTGATATTCTATTTCGAATGTTTGCGTGGTTTATCTGAACAGCAAGAGGGATTCTTTTTCAAACATTATCCAATTGTGAATAATTCAAACCCTCGCACAGAGTCTAGAAACCATGCAATATTGTACCTTGAATCCGAAATATCTCATGATGATAACAAAAATGTCTGGACGCTAATGAGTTTATTTGAAATTGAGCTTTTTATGACATTGTGTTTTAACTGTTCCGGGCGTATTTTTTCATATTTGAATGACACCCTCTTTCCAGTACTAGCTGGAAAATATAATTCTGCTTGAATTTAAGGTCTATCTGGAAGGTAAATGAATTGAATAAAATATGGGGTTCGCATATTTCATAGTATTAATCCTCGTAGACTTCTGCTGGGGTTGCTTCACCACTGTATGCTTTTGATAATTATGCTTGTGGGGATGGATCATTAAAGTTAAAAGCTCCTGCGTGTTTGTACGCCAATTCATGCTCATTAGTTCTGCTTCTACTCTTTTCATATGATATTTGAGACAGTTTACTTTGATCGCAAGTGAGTCTTTTGCTTGATTGCTTTCTTTTAAAGTGGAAGGGCTCAGAGTGCAAAGCTTATTTGCAAAGATAATTTTTGACTGAAGATAATTGTTGATGCCTATATCGGGTCCATTGGATCCGAGACAAAGGAATTGAATTGTGCAGCCATCAGAATGCAAGTTTTGAATAAGAACTCAAACTCTTTAAAGAGGAGTTCATTCTCATTGCCCTGATCATCAATTGGGTATCAATTGAATGGTTGTAATGGCAGAGTCAATTGTAAGATTGATTGGTTAGCTCAGAATGTTGAAGGAGGTAATTAAAGTTAAAAAGCCCTTCAACACTAGGTTCTGACTTCCTCTCAAAGAGGAATGAAAGCTTTTATACCCAGGTGCTTGGACTGGGTCAGGAAGAAATCAGGTTATTTCTTCCTGGCTCAGGATTGGCAGATTTTGATGAAATGGAGGAAGTGATGACCACTTCTTGTCCTTGGGTGAGGCTCAGTGAGTCTTGCAAAAACAGGATTTTGACAAGACTCACTGGCCTCCAGATCCAACAANTTGTACGCTTGAATTTTCTTATATCGAAATTTAAATAATAAATGTATTTGCCTCTACGTGACAAAATCTGGACTCTATCCTGATTTTAAAAATTTACTGTATGTATATAATGGTGAGTCGCAAACAAATTTGATTCACCATGCCAATAAAAGACCCGAAATTTTCAATTTTTGTACCTAATTTGAAAGAATATCATCTGTTTAAAAAGTGCATTCGTCATTTGAAAAGTAGGAGACAAGTTAGTTCCACAATCTTTTTTGCATATAGAAACTTCGCGCTTTGAATGTGAGCCAAGTGCAAGATCAGTGTTCCGAAAACCAGCATGGGTCCGCAAACCGGCGCCGGTCCTCAAAAGTTTCTTGTTGGCCCACAATAAATTTTCAGGATGATATATTCAACAAAAGTGGGGATGAAGTCTATTATTTTTACTCAAATTTTCAGAAGGACAATCGCAGTGGGATTATCTGATGAAAACAAAAGTTGCCTTTTCTCCTAATTACCATTTAGATAAATTTTCACTTGCTGAGATGAATTGCTTTAATTTTTCATTCTGATGTACTGTAACTTTGGAAAAACTACGGCAAGTCTGCAAAAAAAAAATTATGAAAATTTATTGCGGGCCGCAGAAGTTTTTTATCGGAATTGGCTGGCTGCGAAATTTGTTTTGGAAATTTGCTGGTCTGCAGGCCCAAAATGGTTAGGGAACACTTGTGTAGCAAATATTCTATTTCGAATTTTTGCGTCGTTTATCTGAACAGCAAGAGGGATTCTTTTTCAAACATTATCCAATTGTGAGTAATTCAAACCCTCGCACAGAATCTAGAAACCATACAATATTGTACCTTGAATCCGAAATATCTCATGATGATAACAAAAATGTCTGGACACTAATGAGTTTATTTGAAATTGAGCTTTTTAGGACATTGTGTTTTAACTGTTCTGGGCGTATTTTTTCATATTTGAATGACACCCTCTTCCCATCCAGTACTAGCTGGAAAATATAATTCTGCTTGAATTTAAGGTCTATCTGGAAGGTAAATGAATTGAATAAAATATGGGGTTCGCATATTTCATAGTATTAATCCTCGTAGACTTCTGCTGGGGTTGCTTCACCACTGTATGCTTTTGATAATTATGCTTGTGGGGATGGATCATTAAAGTTAAAAGCTCCTGCGTGTTTGTATGCCAATTCATGCTCATTAGTTCTGCTTCTACTCTTTTCATATGATATTTGAGACAGTTTACTTTGATCGCAAGTGAGTCTTTTGCTTGATTGCTTTCTTTCAAAGTGGAAGGGCTCAGAGTGCAAAGCTTATTTGCAAAGATAATTTTTGACTAAAGATAATTGTTGATGCCTATATCGGGTCCATTGGATCCGAGACAAAGGAATTGAATTGTGCAGCCATCAGAATGCAAGTTTCGAATAAGAACTCAAACTCTTTAAAGAGGAGTTCATTCTCATAAAAAAACTTGGTTAAAGCTGTTCTTTCTTGTGAATCTACAAACTCTAATCTCCTTTGTATTGTGCAGCCATCAGAATGCAAGTTTTGAATAAGAACTCAAACTCTTTAAAGAGGAGTTCATTCTCATTGCCCTGATCATCAATTGGGTATCAATTGAATGGTTGTAATGGCAGAGTCAATTGTAAGATTGATTGGTTAGCTCAGAATGTTGAAGGAGGTAATTAAAGTTAAAAAGCCCTTCAACACTAGGTTCTGACTTCCTCTCAAAGAGGAATGAAAGCTTTTATACCCAGGTGCTTGGACTGGGTCAGGAAGAAATCAGGTTATTTCTTCCTGGCTCAGGATTGGCAGATTTTGATGAAATGGAGGAAGTGATGACCACTTCTTGTCCTTGGGTGAGGCTCAGTGAGTCTTGCAAAAACAGGATTTTGACAAGACTCACTGGCCTCCAGATCCAACAAGTTTTCTGTGCCAGTTTTAGCCGGATGCTGGAGCTGGGTCACTTTGATACCTGACACTGTCCTCATCTCTACAATCTACATCTTGGCTAAGCCACATGCAGTTAGCGATAATTTTTAAGTGCCATTAAGCAAGTAGAGCAACTTCCTGGGTTTCATGTGCGGCATTTTAGATGCAAATTTGGTTAGAGTTGAGCTGTAATTACAAATATTGGCTTTCTTCCGAAGCTATAATCGTAAATCATATTCATTTCTTCCATATTTTAATTTTTTTAGTCCTCATCCAAGTGCTGACGCCAATTTTCCCCGGTTAGTTCATGGTTCATCCGAATGAAGGGATGACAGGAGTTTGGCACTGTTTATAGTCCTGTGAAAAATTAGCATACAAGTGCCGACTCCAATTTTCTTCTTATAGAAATCGATTAAATAAAAAATGAAGGAGTAAAACGTGTCATTGCACCGTTGAATCCTGTGGAAAATTCTTAAAAGTAAAAGTGATGCAATACCATGGTCTATGGATTTTGGGTGGAGCACAGTTGAATACCAGAAAAGTGTTGTGAAAACTTGACTAATGTTGATTAAAATTCTTTGATTTTTTGCAGCATTTGGAAATGCGAAGACTCAGCGCAACGACAATTCGTCCAGATTCGTAAGTATAATCGTGCTGCTTAATTGTTTTTTATTTTTCGCACATTATTTGTTGTAATTATAAAAATAAACGTGGAATGTTTTTTCCTCGATGACTATTTTTCTTTCGCAAAAAGTTGATTGAGTAAATCTCTGGGCTGCTCACTTCCCAGAGAACTTTTTTTTTAGTTTCTTCAAAATTATTTTTCTTTGTGGATTGAAAACATGACAAATTTGTGAAAAAGGTGTTCTTTTTGTAAATCGTTTTTTTTCGAGTTTCTCTCTGTTGTAAGAGGAAGCGTTACGAAGTGTGCTCGTAAATTTGTAATCGACTCGACACTGGAACGCTTCTAACATTACGTTCCTCGTCAAGCTAATTTAAGAACAATAATTTTTGCAGGGAAAATACATGGAGATCGAGTTCGATTACCGAGGATCCCCCTTGGGAGGCACAATAACAAACTGTGAGTCTGCTTCGTTCCCTCATTTTCCTCGGAGTGCGAATCGAACTATGCTCTGTTGAGAATAATCACCAGGATTCTATTTTCTTGTTTGCTCTTTTTTTTTCATCCTTGGGTCGCTGCTGGATATCCTGGGTCAGATCTCCTCGAGAAGGTGAGAGACCCTTGGGTTCTGATTCGGGAGGAAACCCGGGCTAATTGGCGGGTTCGGCTTTGCCCGGACGTGCCTGCGAAGGGTCGAATTAATTGCCCTTGCAAGCACCCACTCGATCTAGAGAATTTTTTTTTCTTGGGAGCTTATTCCAGAAAACGAAAAGGGCTACTGAAAAGTTCTTTTTTTTAATACATTATATTGATAAGTTGATGCTTCATGAAATGATCCGTAGGTTTTAAAAATTTAAATGAGAAGTTTTGGGGAGACGCAAGAAGTAGAACGCCATTATTCAATCCCTTTTGATGATTTGCTACTTCTCCAGATATATTTTTTTTTATTGAGAACCGAAAGTTCATTCGATTTCTGGAAAGTATGCATTCTTTGATTAGGAAGTTTTGGGGAGTCTGATACCTTCCTCTGCTATTTTTAGACGATAAAGTATTTAATGTTGAATTCATTGATAATTCAAAGCGAAAAAAACCTGAATTTTATTTCGTTCCCCCATTTGTGCAAGTTATAAAGAATATAATCTCTCACAAAAAGTATTTCCCTGATTATAATAACCGCTGAAAAACAAACCTTTTGAACATTTAGGCTGTTCGAAATATAATTATGAGCTTGAGCCAAATTAGCGCCAGATGAATAACAGCACTTAAAACTTCACAGATTGAATCTTTTGATTCTAAGGAGAATTCGATGTTTCAGCGCCTGAAACAAGTACAAAACTATTTGGAAAGAACTGAAACTGAGCAAAACTGCTCATGTCAGATTGGGGTCAAAATCAAGCTTAAGATCAAAATACAGTATATTCAATTTTCTTCTCGATCTGCTTGCGGAAATATTATGTACAATATTATTGCAGAAAATAGGGAAAAGCAGTACATCCAAAATTCCATGACTCAAAGAAACCAATTGAGTTAGAATATCACGATTCATTTCTGTTCATCTTTATTAGCACACCATGCAAATACATTATAGAACCAAAAACGGAAGATGATACATGTGAACCTCTCTCACTCAAATTTGAATGCACTCAAAAGAAAAAAAATTAGATATTTTCAAGTCAAGGAATATGGCCTGATTTTTGCCGTTTGATCAGCAATTTGAATAATTTCGACGTGAATATCAAAGCAGTTATGATTCTTAGATGCTCTATATTCACGAAGGAATTTGAAAAACTCATTGCGGAGCACTTCGAAGCAAAAATTTGCATAGTTCATTGATGAGGTAATTTAAAATGTCGGCCCATTTCAATATAGCGCAAGAAGCCATTGTTGTCTTGAAATGTTCAGAAAAAACCAGACTACAATCATTGCTCTCCTGCAGATTTACCGGAATCTGTGTTCATCTAGATTTCTTCTCGCAATTCAGCAAATAATAAGACTAGAAAATTTCAACTGGTTTCTGTATCTCACCAAAGATATCAAATTCTATATTTAAAAGATATGAAATAGTTTGACAAAGTGAAACGCCATTTTCTGTGAACTAAGATTTTGGCAAGGTATGGATGAGAAGTTACCCTCACGTAACACATGAGTTTCGATGTTGTCATTGACTCAAAATAATAAGACCAGAGAATGGTGAAATAGACCTATAGAGAGAGATTAAGATTAAAGAAGTTTCGACTTTGTAGGTTTAAAATTATTATCAAATTTAAATTGTCATACATTTTAAAATTTTGGTGGTACTATCCCAGGGTATCAAGAATTTTAATGTATTTTTGTGGTACCCTGGTAAAGTTGAACCTTGAAGGCTGGAATGCCCATGAGTAAAATGCCTCCCTAAGTCAAACTGTTTCCAATTTTTTATTTGAATCATTTGGAAACAATGCATTGCAAAACTAGCTAACCAACTTTCTTTCCTCTTCAAATATTCATGAGTTGAATTTCTGGATACCTTTTGACCATCAGTCTCTTGAGTGAGTCTTGACACAGGAAACAGAGAAGCAATAAAAAACTAATTTGAAGCACATGCAATATTTTGAAATGAAGTGGAATTATAATTGAGCAAGTAAATAACCCTTGCCTCCAACTTGAGCATCCTCTCAACTCATTCAAGAAGCGATTTAAGGTCCAAAATAGTGCCATTGACAATTTTTCCGCGATTTTTCCGTTTTTTTCTTCCATTTTTCCATGGAAATAAAAGTGTGGAAAATTTTTTTCCACACCACAGATATGCTTTTTTCCCTAACTCAAAAACTACCAAATTTGAATTTCGTTTCTATTTACTTGAAATTTGACTTTGAGAGGTTTGGATGCCACTGGAAAAAAATATCCTCATCCAATATTTTTCTTTCAACATTACTGTAGTCAACATGAAAAAGGTAACATACTGTAATTTGGAACCAAAGAAACACGTCTAAGATGGAAAATATTTATTTTGCCAAGATGTGAATTCAACCAGACACATAAATATGATAACAAAATTCCCTCCTATTCCAAAAAAGTGGATTTTCGTTGGATTTCAAATTGAAACCAGTTTTAGTTATACCGTAGGGAAGATGTTTTTGACACACATATCAACAAGGGGAATTTAATTTGCAAAAATGGCTCCAACTTGCTGCCAGCTCCCTCTCACCCCCAGATATCTGCGACTCTCACAATTTCCGCCGAAAAACAATGACGTGTTCCGCGAAAAGTTGAGTCTTCTTCTCTCTTTCTTCCGGTCTCGTTTCCGGCCAATACCCAAAAAAAAAAAAAAAAAACGACGCGCATCAGAGCCGAGTCACGTCGTTTCCGGCCGGTGAGCGGAACTTCCATATCTTCTATCAGCTGCTGCAGGGCGCGGATGTTCACCTGCTGAGTGAGTGCTCTTGGACCCACACCCTCTTGGACGATGAGAGTCTCGAATTAATCACGTACCTTCCTTCCTTCCTTCCTTCCGGTGTACGTGTTATTCTGCTTCCGGCTGCTCAGAATCCCTACGGTTACAGCGGAACCCGGACAATTACGACTTCCTGCGACGAAACTCCAAGCACCAGCACGTTTTGGAGAGCAGAGATGACAAGCAGGACTTCGTGCTGACCAAGGTGTGTCTTTATATATTATTTACTTATATATGTACATGTGTGTGTGTGTGTGTGATGTGCTTGTTGCTATGTAGTCCTCCTGATGGGGACCCCCCTTTTGTGCAGAGACTGAGGTGCACTTCAGAATGGCAATGATTTGGACAATGTGTCCTATTGGAAAAGCTCTTGCGCCGAATGACTGCTGCAATGACTGCTATTTCGACCATTCCTGAGAAAAGCCTCTCCCCAGCAAATAATTTGGACATTGCAAAATGCGTTGTGAGGGCATTCTCATGCCATTAGGGCAAGGACGTTGCGAAAACGTCATCTTGGTCTTTACTCAACGCCCTGCCCCCTAACGTTGGCAGGGGGCGTTTTGAAACGCGATTAGAACCCATTGCCAACGGGGCTGAAACCGTTGAGCCTGAGAGGCAATAAAAAAAGGGCAATATTGCCCACCATTCAATTGCCATTGGCAAACGCATTCCCAAGGTGATGCCAATGGTATTGTCCCAACGTCTGACAGCCCTAAAAAAAATTAAAAATAAATTCCCCATTCCCTTGCTGCTATTTACTTCTTCATATTGCCTTTTGTGTTATACTCTTTCCTCTTTCTTCTTTACTCCATATGTGTGCTTTCTGTTCACAATATTCCTTCCT
>CAJPEX010002447.1:17227-39403 GCA_905338405.1 Notodromas monacha
AGAGTCGTTGCTTGAAGCATCATCACGCGAAAGAGTTTTGCTGAGAGGAAAATCTGTTGTCTAAATTTCGAACTTTGTCTTGTGTTTTTTGGGACTTGTAGAAATTCGAAAATATATTAAACCTTTTCTTTTGGAATCTGACCGGAGATTCCCTGCCTTGTCCCGGGCGGATTCCGCATTTTTATTCCTTTTCTCAAAACCTCACCTGAATCTTTATTTAACACTCATCTAATTTGTGTTGAGACTATTCTTTTCATTTGAATCCTCAACATACCCCAAGAACTTCCACATTTGATTGATTGATTGATCAGCAAGCTTTATTATCTGTTTTCAGCATTCACAAGGTTCAAACAATGTTCCCACATCCAACCCCCTCGTCCCAACGTTATCCATGAAAAGATGATGATTATTATTTATCAAAATTCCATGAAGTTGTCAAAAGAGCTATGGTATCATGTACCAAATGCATAGCAGATGATACAAATAGAAATTGTTCAGTTTTGTTAATGAGCAAGATTGTTCAGCTATCCCAGCAAATAATTTGATTTAGCAAAACACATGGCAAATGTGTTTCTTGCCCAAAGTAATTCCCTTGAATCATCAATATCACATTTATCATGACAAAATTGAGTAATCATGATCTGTTCTCTGCCTTTATCCATGTTGTGCTTGAAAAACTGCACTTACACATGAATTGCTGAATTTTAATGCAATGCTCGTTTCAAACAAAGCAAAACTTCAGCCACAAGAATATTCCCAGAAAATGCTATGGACACGTGATTTTTAGTTTTGTTTATGATTTGTCCAGAACTCAAAGGGGATATGTTTTCGATTTTTCAGAGAGCCCTGGAGATTTTGGAGTTCGACCTGGATGAAGTGAATGCGATATTTGGTCTCGTTGCATCCGTCCTGAAGCTCGGCAACGTGACCTTTCTTCCCTCTAATAACATTGATGGGACTGAAGGTTGTGCTGTGACCAACGAATACGGTCAGTTATTCAAAAATGTAACCTTTGAAAACAAACAAATGATTCCGATGTCCACTCTTCTTTCTTTTTTTATTTTTGTTCGATTTGCCGGAATTTTTTTCAAGCATGCTATTACTACTACAAATGATATAAATAAGCGACTATAGACGATCATAAGTGGCGTAATTAAAAATACTGTACAGTACATATACAGTATTTGGGGGACCAATAAACTGCGCAAAATTAATTATTCCTCCAAGTCGATTCATCCGCATGTCAGGGTCCCACTGAAATTCGCTGTTCAGTGGCGTTGGCCCTGCTTTTGTAATAATCCGACCCAATTAATTCGCTGATTATTTCCAAAACTGTTCTGGGACTAAACGCTTTTTCTTTCTTTTTTTTTGTTTTCTTCTTCAGAATTGCACGACGTGAGCCACTTGATGGGGACGACGTACGAAGAACTGTTGAACTGTCTCACAACACGCACGGTGTGGACTGAGGTGTCGTCGACAGGCAGCGGCCGCCTCTGCGGCAGCTGTCCCAGTCACAGCGACTTAGAGCCGCCGCCGTTATTATCACCGTCACCGCCACAGCCGCCACGACCACCCACGGTGCCCCACATGGCGTCACCAAGGTTCTCGCCGACACCCACCACGGAAAGCGTGCCGCCGACACTGCCTTCGTCGGCGACTTCCCCGGCGTCGGCACATCGGCAGTTGTCAGCGTCGACTGTCGGCATCCGACAGCCGCTCAACCGAGCCACTTCCTTTTCTCGTGGTACGATTTATTTTTATTGCTTTTTTATTCTCTACGAAGAAAGGCTCGATGATTTTCGAAACTTTCAATGATCATAACTGTCAAAATTTGTTTTCCAAACAGGAAAACGAATCATGAGATTTTTGAACATACATTTCATAGTGCATGCGGGGCATGAGATTATACTGAGATTTTTGACGCTGGACACAAATGTGCGATTCCTAAAAATATAATTTTGAGGAAGTGAGCAACCTGTTTCTTTGAATATTGAAATTCTCGCGACTACTTAAGTCACAAATAAGGTCAATTTGCCAAAACCAGAATAATCATACGAGGTATCGTGGATATAGCGAGTCAAGTATTGCACAATCTTATTATTAACCCTTTGAGAAGTTAATACTTTTGTAAAACAGTATGGGTCGTTGCTAACTTTTAATTTACGGAAAATATAAGTAGTTTATAACTTTAAAAGCTTTGACACCACTTCGGACTGCTAAGATTCATTTGAAAAATTCAAAATAATGATAGGAGATTTGGTGAATATATATAGTGTGACAAAAATTCCTGTTAGAATCAGAAACCTCTTCGATTTTGAAACATTTATGTTACATGCCCCGTAATTAAAAGCGGAATGATATCAAATATGTTGTATATTGAAATTCTCGTAATAACTAATAAATCCATCGTTTCGATTATTTCGAAAAAATATCAGATTAATTGATCAGATTTTGATTTGAGAAAGGTGAGGTTTGGTGGATAGCGAAAGAAAAACCATGTCACAAAACTCTTCATCTATATGAAAATTTTTGTTATGCACAGCAATCGAGAGTGAAATGCCTCGCGAGATTTAAACAATGAATAAATCGAAACGTTTTTGCTGAAATGAGGAACACAATTTTGTGCGAAAAAATAGCTTTGAGTGGCAAATTTTTCGATATACTGTATTTTCGATGTGATTAATTTTTTAAAACCTGGCCTTGCTTGTTCAAAATGATCAAAAATATTGGTAATTGGATTTTGATTTCATGACAGGTTCTTTCCATCACGATTTTTATTTTTCTTGGAAGCAAAAAAAAAATAGTTTCTTTATAATATGTATATGATTTAAAAGTACATTTTGATGTGTCGGCTTTTTTATTTTTATTTTTTGCTACATTTGTGTGTATAATGAATTTAATTTACGTGTATTTTTAAAGCCTTAAAAAAAAATAGTGCAATGGAGTCTTAAGCTGTAAGTCTGTCAAGTTTTAGATTGTGTGTCATGATTAAGTCCATTAAACATTTAGAANGGGGGGGGGGGGGGCTTTTGACCTAGGGGGGCTTTTGGCAGGGGGGCTTTCCGGGGGGGGGCTTTTGACCTAGAGGGGGCTTTTGGTTTGGTCCGAGCTCAAAGAAAGCAAGTGCCTTTTTACAGAATGTATGTGGATATTTTTTGGAATGTCAGTTTGGAATTCTATGGTGAATAATTTTAGTATAAAACGGGGAACGCGAAATAAGTCAAGAGACTCAAGATCTTTTTTTTTTAAATTTTACATGATCCACTCATCTCACGATTGAAAAATACCAAGAAATTGCATTGAAGAGTGCTGGGAAAATCCAATTTCAAATAATCGTACAAAAGAAAAGAATTTTCCTTCAATTATTTCTCGTGTGCATGAAAGAAAATCCACCCAAATTTTTTTTCTTCACGATTTGTGCATCTATTGGCTCAAATATCTTGTGTCCCCGCTTATTATGAATTTTTATCATCCTTCGATTAAAAAAAAACTCTTGGATTCCATTCCTGGCACAATATATGAAAGTTTTCCGGTTTTTGCTCAATTTTGACGCAGAATCTGCCGTTCAATGTAAAAAGCTCATTTTACCTGTCGCAAAAAGAGGAATTTCATATTCGCCAAATGACGGATGCAAATAATTGCATTTCAATTACACCAAAACTTGGATGCATGGATATACATGATTCCAGCAGAAAGGCGTGTTTTCGTCATTTAAACTTTAAATTGAACCTTTATTATTTTTGAATTCATAAGGGATAGGAAAAGTTACGTTTCCATAACAAATACTTTTGCTACTCCTGAACGGATAGAACAAAACGTGTGCCCTTTAAATATACAGTATATTTCGATATAGAACCTTATTTGCTTTATGTACAAAATAAAACAAAAAACTGACGAATTCGGGCAAAATGCTAATTTTGAAGGCAATTGAAATTGTAGAGCTTATTCGAAACCTGGAAAAATTTCGTAGACATTACATTACATTTTAAATTTTTTAAAGTTTGGGTTACGTCGATAGGAATCCATAAAACAAATTCACTTTTTATTTTAGCCAAAACACCCCGGGAAATGGCGACTCATCGGTTTGTTGGACATCTACGGGTTCGAGGTATTCGAAAGCAATTCTTTCGAGCAACTCATCATCAATTTCTGCAACGAAAAGCTCCACCAACTGAACGTTGAAGTCGCCCTCAGGCAAGAACAGGAAGAATACATTCGAGAAGGACTCGACTGGGAACCCATCGACTACCGGAACAACAACAATATCTGCGAGCTCATAGAAAGAGTAAATTTTATAAATTTCCGATTCATTCGAAGTGAACTGAATGAGGTTCACTTGTGTTATTTTTTTGTTTTGTTGCAGAACAATCACGGCATTTTAAGCTTGCTGGACGATGAATGTTCTCGAGGTCGAGGGCAAGTGACTGACGAGAATTTTCTGCTCAAGCTCACTCAGGTTTGCTCAGGTCACCCGAATTTCGAGTCAAGAGGGATGAAGACTTTTCTGGCTGATGAAACACTGCCTCAGCACTGCTTCAGGTATTGATCTTCATCACTTTTACCTACAAATTAAAAATAAAAGGACAAATCTTACGAAATACATTGGCAAACAAAATTTGCAGAATGTTTTGACCTTCTCATCCAGCTGCAACTTGTATTCCTGAAAACCTTGGAAAATTAATTTTGGCTAAGCTCATCGAGACTTTTTCAAATGCTGAGCAAATTCTCATGACTTTCATGATTTCAGTCACTAACGAAATCGCCTGCTTAACAAGAAACCAAAGTATTTTGGAGGACGAATGGGGCAAGTGAGCAACTTGAAAAAAAAACCAGCTAAATTAGATTCACTTTGAATATGATAAAATTGGCCAATGAATTATATCAACTATCCAAATGATGAATATTGAAGAGCTTTCAGAGGAAACGTATCTTGGTATTCCAATAGTTTGGCCTTCTAGCATGTTAGAATCCTGATGGCTGAGCATGAATAAAAATCTTTTATGAAGTGCCTATGAAAATTGCTGCAGGATTTATGTAGTACTGAAATCGATTTGGCGATATCTTGAAAACTGCCTTTGAATCCATTTTTATAGGCATATTTTATTGCTGTAAAACAAGAATCCATCTGATGTCAAAATAAACTGGAAAACATGAATGGGATTTTTTTTCGAATTTGACTGTATATAGTCATCTATATATAGCCATGCAAGTTCTCCAGTTTTGACTTCGGAAAATGTTATTCAAGTAGTTCGTGAAATATTTGATTTTTATTCGTAGTTCAATTCAAGTGTAACCTTCTTCTTCTACAATGTTTCAGGGTTCGTCACTTTGCAGGGAACGTCATGTACAGTGCTACCGGTTTTATTGAGAAAAACTGCGATGCTCTACCGAGGGACTTATCACATGCCATGTATCGGTGCAATCATTTCCTGCTCAAAGCCATGTTTCCCGAAGGTAAAATATGCCAAATGCTAGACCTGTACCGAAAAATTGTCTCCGAGAGATATTCAACTTCTTTTTGGAAAGGCTTGGTTCCATAGAAGATTGAGCCATCAAAAATCTCTACTATAGTTCGAAATTAACCGTTGATGTCCGATGCATCATTTTAATCCCTGAAAGGTCATGAGTCTCATGACTAATATTTGTGAGGTTTGTTGAGTATTAACAATATTAAATCGTCAAGAAGTGCCTTCCAAAGAAGCGAAACTATTTCAAAAGAAGATCCGTCAAAAAAAGAAATCTATGAGGTCCGGAATAAAACTCCTGTTTTCGAATGCATCATTTTTACCACTGCCAGGTCGTGATTGATGTCTTGAATATTTGTTCATCGTTCGAAACAATAAAATTGTCGTATCAAGAAAGTTTTAATGCAGTGAACCTGGGATTCAAAGCATAATTTTCTCGCTTTGGAAGAACAAATACGACACCGCCTCATCCTTTTCAAATAGAAAACATTGTCTTCTGAATCAAAGCACATGAACTTGAAATTTTCACAAGTGCTTCGACACCTCCAAAAAAGAATTTTTAATGCAGTAAAAACTGAGTTTCAAAGTACAGTATAATTTTTCTATTTTTGGAAAAATAAAGACACCATCTTTCAATCTTATTTTTAAATGCCAGAAAAAAAAACTATTAGTCTCGGGAATCAATGCAATGAATGACCTTGAATTTTATTGCAGGAAATCCAAAAAGGGCGCATTTGAAAAAGAGTGCAACAGCTGGAGCTCAGTTCAAGATATCCATGGGGGCTCTGATGAAAAGTCTGACTCAGAAAACCGCCAGATTCGTCAGATGCATCAAGCCAAACGAGCTGAAGCAGCCGAAAAAATTTGAATATGCCCTGGTTCAACATCAAGCTCGTTATTTAGGGTAAATTGCATATTTATATGTAGAGCCGAAGAAAAAATTCAGAGAAAAAAGCCAGCGAAAAAAGTTGAACTCTGGTTCAAGGAACCAGAGAACACAATTTTTGTGAAGATAATTTCATAGTAGACCAGAGTTCCCAAACTGGTGGTCTGCAGACTGGAACTGGTCTGCTGCAAAACATTTTTTTGCAAATCTTGGAGGAAATTTTCTGCAACAAAATAAATGTATCAACATTAGCAACGAAATTGGTCATAATATGTCTGAAATTGTAGAAAGATAATATGCCAGCCCAAATTACCTAGCTGAGAACAAACAAAAGTTGGCTTTTCTCCTAATATCTTTTCAGGCACATTTTAATCTGCAGAAATGAATCCTTTCATGTTTTCATTCTGAGGAACCTCTCTTAACATTCAAAGACATTCCACTATGGCTGCTTTATTGGTTTCCATTTTTTGAAAAGTATCAGAAAATTTTGAAATACAGTACCTGTCATAAAGTCTTCTGAGCAAAAACTCATTTGAGTCTGCAAATATTTTATAATGCCCTACTCTTTTTGAAAATTTGCAGGTATATTTGACATCAAGGATATTTGACATTTGTAGGGCCAATAAAGGTTGAGGAACCAGACCTGTTGAGAAATCCTATAACATGCGAAGAGAACCATGTATAAGGGATAAAAAAAAATGTGCTATACAGTCAACCCCTGCTCAATGGACTTAATTTGTGCTACAATAAGATAGTCTGTTGTGTGACAAGTCTGTTATGCAAATTCAATTATGAATAAATTGAAAATTCTACTTTTTAAAATCAATTTTAAACCAACAAAAGTCTGTTAGGCAGATCTAGTCCACTGTGTGGGAGAAAAAACCACCTCCGGAGGCAGTCTGTTGTGTAAAAACGCATTGCATAGGAGTTCCATTGTGAGGGGGTTGACTGTACAGAGAAAACACAGAAAATTGTTGTAAACAAGATTGTTGTAGAGATGACAGGGTCCATGTGTATATACTACTTTTCATCCCACTTGGGTTCTTTATTAGTGTGGATCTAATTTATGAAAGCAATGACGCTTTGCACTTGCAGATTGGTGGACATAGCAAAGGTGAAGAGACAAGGGTTCGCTTTGAGGATGACATACCACAGCTTCCTGGAGCGCTACAAGATGTTGTCTCTGCAAACCTGGCCTGTTTGGCGAGGAGGATGTCCTCAGGAGGGTGTGATGTGCCTTTTGAGGGACTTGGCTGTTTCCCCCACTGACTACGCCTATGGGCGCTCGAAAGTTTTTATACACAGTCCCAGAACTGTGAGTTCAACTGTTTTCCATATATGAGTCTTACTTTTGGGGTTCTTGACCATTCTGTGGTGGATAAAGGATACAAAATGATCCAACAACATAAGGACACCCTGACATATATATACACTTAAACCTAGTCACCCTAAAACAAAAATAAAACCCAGTCAGTGTCTTGAGAAACAGACACTTTTCCAACGCTTCCAGAAACATTGAAGAATTTTATTTTATTGATTTCTATATATCTCATGATTAACTTGAGCTTGTGTCATTTACAAATATTTTTTAATCACTATGATCCATAATGATGAAGAGGCTAATTTTGGGAATTGAAAAAAAAAGATTTATTGCTTTTAGGTCATCATGTGTGCAAAGTATAGCTAGAAATATTCCTCTGCTTTGTTCTTTGCAAATATAGATCAAATTTTTAATGGTTTCCTTTTGCACATTTTTGTGTACATCTTGAAGCTGTAGAAAATGTTTTAAATTTTTGGGGACTCCACGCCTAATTTTTGAAAAACAAGAGAACTAATCAAATATTTCTACATTTCACGTTTATGAGAATATAGGATACAACATACAGATGCTCTGACCCGTGTGACATGGGGACAATAAAGGTCATAGCATCAATTATGTCCATTTCTCAGAGCCCCACTGTATTTTCACAACAAAAGAACCTAGTCCAATGTCAGCAGAAACATTGGATCATGTTTTTGCTTCAAGCATAAAAATCTTGCTGTAAACTTTTTTCTTCTCACTTATTCACGATTTTATCGAACATATCTCAGTCGCAGGATTTCCAGATTTGAAGAAGCTAACTGATGATGAATCTGATTATATTCTTGGACGGAAATTGTGCTTTCACTAAGGAATTTTACTACGTTTGAAATTGAGAATTAGTGATTCGGCTTGAGAACTTGATGTTGCTGTAAAATGTAATGATTTGAAAAAAAACCTAATTTTTGAGAAAAATGCTCAATTTTTGCCGCCGAAAAATTCCAAGTGATTTTCTGAAAGTTTTTTGTGTCCAATAGTCTACTGTTATGTTCAGAGGACGATGTCTGTTTATTGTTTTTGAACTTGAAGAACCACCTTAACTACATTCGAGTGCGGCAAACAAGTTGTTGAATGTAAAGCATTCATGTTTTTTTTGCAGGTCTGTGATCTGGAGGAATTCCGGTTTGAGCGGCTGTACGATCTGGCACTGCTAATACAGAAGACTTGGCGAGGATGGCATTCAAGAATCAATCATTTGCAAATGATTCAAAGTCAAATTAAAATCGCCGCTGCCTGGCGAGGCTACCGGGTGCGGCGAAAACGGGTTCAGGTTCAGAGGCGACATCATGTTGACCATGCTGCACTAATCGTCCAAAGATGCTACTTTTGTTGGCGGGTTGGTAAAATATTCACTACACTTATTTGTATTGAATTTCCAATCCGTCACCTTTGCCCTTTGTGTTTGAGAAAAAAATCGAGGCAATCTGTGCTGTACCATACTTAGTTGAAAAATAATTCAAAAGCATATTTGAAATGAGAACACTGTAATGAAACCAGAGATGGGTGAGGGAATGTTTGAGAAATTATGCAGCCAAAAAAAACACAAATAAAATAAAATGGATGTCAATAGAGTCAAATAAAATGGAGAATAATGTACACATTTGTTTCTCTCTAACATCAGTAATGGCAGTAGTGCAAGTAACATCCCCTGGGAAAGATTTACAGTGGCCCCCGCCTAACAGACGTCCCGTGTAAGGGATTTTCGCCGTACAGACAAGCTCTGCAAGCAGTTTTTCCTCCCACCCAACAGACAAAATCCACCAAACAGACTTCTTTTGGTTTAAAATTAGTGTTGAAAATTGAAATTTTCCATTTTTATGTAATTAAATTTGTGTAAAGNGACTTCTTTTGGTTTAAAATTAGTGTTGAAAATTGAAATTTTCCATTTTTATGTAATTAAATTTGTGTAAAGGACTTTTTGTCTAACAGACTCGTCCCTTGCACGAATCAAGTCCGTTAGAGGGGGGTTGACTGTACTGCTGATCCGAAAGATGGAGGAGAGGGGCAGACATTTTTGGGTATACATTCATATCAACTGAAGTTTGTAAGCTAACTTCAGCTGATGATGATAATGCTCAATGATCATGCTTGTTAATGATAAATGCTCAAATGAATAATTAAGCATCCAATACTGAACCCTTGGTCAACAGAAGGTTCTTTCTTTTTGCACATCAGATTCCACATTTATTTGGGGGGGGGGTGGTGGTGCATTTCAGTTTGACCAAAAGTCACTGAAATCTGTGCAATGCACCCAGATTGAGAAGGTATAAGTTTGTAAAATCCCAGAGGAAAATTTTCTATAGTTTTCAGGATTTCCCATGCAAATTGTAAACCAGGAATGCAGGAAAAATGCTACCCAGTGAGGGATTCTTTCATTCAATAGTTTTGGCAGGATTAGAAAAAATGGACCTCCCCCAATAACTTAGGCCTCGGTGAAAATGAAAACAAATGTTTTGTGCTGAGTGGCACAAACTTTTTCAAAATCTTTTACATTTGTTGCACAAGGATTAAGAAGAATATGCATACAGTAAAATTGCATTGTAAATGTTTAAAGGTGTATGGTGAATTTTGAATTATGCGTGATGTAATTTGTTTTCTGTTTTATTATCATAGAAAAGGCACTGGTTGCTTTATTTGGTTCGTCGATTGCCATCAAGTTCACCCCTCTGCAAAGACTGGCCTCCGTGTCCCAGAAGGTTTACTGAGGCATCAATTCTGCTGAGAAAGCTTCATCACAAATGGAGGGTAATTATCTGGATTATTTTCAAATTATTATTGAGAGCCTTTCTTATTATTGTATTGATTGGTCACTTGTATATAATTATCAGTGTCATACGTATCGGATGAGGTTCGACCAGACAGCAAGGAATCGGATGCGAGAGAAGGTGACTGCAAGCATTATTTTCAAAGACAGGAAGGCCTCTTATTCCAGAAGGTATGGTTGAGTGAAGGATTGAATTTGATTTCAATAGCATAAGAGTATATCGATTCCATAATTAGACATTCGACCCATTATTTATAGGCAATACTGATAATAAATAGGCTGGCTCTAATCCAAGTCTGAACATCTTGCGCACATTTATAATATCAACTGTGGAGTTATGATATGAGAGCAGTTACATTTTAATTGGACATCATTGAGTCCGTTTTTTCAGTCTAGAACTCTAAAATCAAATGCAGTACTGTACTGCTAGTACGGTATGGTGACTTTTTTTTTTTTTACAATGATAAGATCACTTCAAGCCACCATGAATAATATTGCGTCACTTTCTTTTCGAGTTGAAACATGTTTTCAATTCGGATCACATCAAGGGATGGCAGAAATATACTGTTGAATTGTTTTGAGAAAGTTTGTACTGTACAGTACCTCGATTGGAAAACATCGAATCCAGTTATTTCAATCGAGAATGAAAGCTTATAAAAAGTTGGAATGATTTAGGAGCGCCTGCTGTGAACATCGATTGGTTATTTGAAATGATACGATCGGAATTTTTAGAAAGGAAACCGACGATATTCAATAACAAGTGTGCAATTATATAGGAAATAACCCTTTTTCTAATTTTTTTTACCAGCATTGGTCATCCTTTTCTCGGAGACTATGTGAGGCTGAGGCAAAATGTGCAGTGGAAGAAAATGTGCGCTGAAACCGGTGACCAGTATGTGGTATTTGCAGATATAATCAACAAAATCAACCGATCTTCTGGCAGAGTAAGAGATTTTTCTATATCCCATCATGTTGACACTTTTCCCTGCAATCTCACAACTTTCAGTTTTCTAAATACCGTCCAGTGCAGAAATTCGCAAACGTTCTACGAAGAAATTGTACAGATTTTATCGGTGATTTTCATAGGTCTTTCTTTCATAGTTTGTACCGGTGCTGTTTGTGGTTTCTACAAGTGCCATGCTGATCTTGGACCAGAGAACAATGCAGATCAAGTACAGGGTGCCAGCTACTGACATCTACAGGCTGTCTTTGTCCCCATTTTTTGATGACATTGCCATTGTGCATGTCAAAGTGGTAAGTGCGGGATTATAACTAGCTTTCACAGGTAACAAAAATACTCTTACTGCCAGAAAAAAACGTTCCATGCATGACAAAATCACTCACATTGTGTCATACCAAAACACATGCGTCATTCAATATTCAGCCTTTAAAAGTCATAAATTGAAGATAAAGGTGTTTTCTAAAGTACTTGGGAAGTAAAAGTTGATCTAACAAAAGGATCTTAGGATGTTAACTTTTACACCCATACTTTTTCTTTTGTTACAAGAATGTGGAAAACCTGCAGCCATGAAGTGCTCAAGATTCTCATGGAGCAATGAATTGAAGAATCCTATAGATTCATCCTAATGCATGAAAAAATTCCATTCTTCAAAGTTAGTTACTTCTTACTGCAATTATCCCCACCTTCCAATGATGGTACAGTCAAACCTAAGTGAAATTTCAAGGGACCAGCAGAAAATTTGACTGTGGGAGATTTGACTACTAGGAAGGTTTTGAGTTGGGAAAGCAAGCATTTTTGTTGCCAGAAAACTTGAAAGAATTACAGGAAATTTTATATGAGGATATTCCATGTGTTAATTCGATTCTCAATCACTGTGTACAGAAGTTGGGCCATTTTTGCAAAATATTGTGCCCATGAGCACTGGAACTTTTAAAAATATGGATTTTTCAACCAAGGCTTAAGTTGAGAAGAAGTCCAATATTTTTTTCGAAATCTGAAGCCAAAATTGCCTGAAAAAAGATTGCTCACTGTGTAGTGTTTTTTTCCCCCATGAATTCCTAGCATAGGACTAACATATTGGAGAATTTTGAAAGCAGAAGGATTCACCCTTCCTGGGTTTTTCCAACTCAGGTCTTCCCACCTTGAAAACATTTCAGGAACCTTTTGTCAAACTAAAATGTATTGCTTCTCTCTTTTATATTTCAAGAAAATAATAACCAAGGGGTCTCAGAAAATTCAAATTTTAGGGAGGTTTTAGAGCGAAACACTTGAGAAAGTCAGAAAGGGTTCAATGCATTTTTTTTTCTAAGGGAATTAAGACAGGGACTTGAAATGAAGATCATGCAGTACAAGCAATTCAACAGGGTTGGTTTTTAAAGAAGGGGTAGGTTTTTCAAGAAAAATGCAAGATAATTTGGAATTAGAAATTTGTAATCTCCTGCTGGGAAGCAATCGAAAAAACACTGGCATAAAGTCAATGGAATGTAGCAAATGGTCCCAAGAAGTAAATAAATACTGTATATACCGTATCTTCATGTTTGTTTTTTTTACTTGTGAACCCCCGAGAGAAACTCTAATCATTTTAGCGCGGTATCACAGGTAAACTTAGTGTTGAGGAGCATATTCGAGTCACCAATAATTTGGGCGGGTGGCATTTCCGGAGAGATTCCAACGTTTTTATCATTAGGGAAAATTGTTTTTCAAAAATAAATTGGCGGTTGGTGCTGAAGTGACGAGGGCATTGGAATCTTTTTGTGGGGACTCTTCGAGAGTTTTTCAACATTCAACAAAGACAGTGGATATACTGTATTTCTTTTTTTCTTTTTTTAGTCGAGTCCGACGTCAGAAAACTCTGCGAGCCAGCACATGACTTCAACGACAGTGAATCCACCGCCGAATGTAGCTGGAATGACCAGTGGATGTTTGTTCCAGCCAGACATCAGTCGCAGGAAGGGCGACTTCATTTTTCAGACTGGACACGTCATTGAGATCATCACCAAGTTGTTTCTTGTGATACAAAATGCCACTGGGAAGCCACCGGAAGTCAAGCACAAATTTGGACATTTTTCGATTATGAAGTATAGCTAATTTTCTTAAGTGTACATTTTATTATATTTTGGTGATTACAGAAAGCGCGATTTGTTCAAGAGATATCGAAATTTTTAAAAGTAAGACGTTTGCAATTTTTTTTCAATTTTCGCGAGTGTTCATGGAAATTTTCTGCCTCAGGATGGAGAGGCAGATTTGTCAAGTTGTCATTGGTTACCAAGTCTTCATGTCGGTGCGTCCGCATGTCGGGGCCTCAATGTATAAAGTTATATCATGGGTCCTTAACGCGTTACAAGCTTGAATAAGTGGTTGGACTGTGCATAAAAACTTGAGGGTTGATAGATTTGCTGTAGGGAAAGAAACAGTTGATGAATTGGAATCATTCGAAAACACTGTGCTTTATTTTTATTCGCAGGTTCGAAGCCAACTTCTCGTCACATTCGGTGCTATTCACGTTCAGAGCAACTGGACATCAGCAAGACCTGCTTCCGGGCCAAGTGAAGATCTCGAAGAAAGGTCACAGAATGGAGATTGTTTTATGAGGACGTGTTTGTTTAGCAGCAGCATCAGTCCTTCAACTTTTGGGACCCACTTTTGCTTCTTTTTTTGGTAAAAAAGAAGAAGAAGAATGTAGGTTAGATAACGAGTTGACGAGGAGGGTTTTACCGGGTACAATCAAGTGCCGTGTGTCTTTTTGGGGGAAATTAAAAACAAAACAAAAAAGAGAAGGCGGTATGTGTTCTGTTGGACAATTTGTTGTTGGAGCCAGCCCAAAACTGCCACTCGCCAATTTGTTGCGACGTGTTTTAATTTATGGAGCATATCTTTCTTTCAAATGCTTTTTCGGGATGACGAGGAAAAGATCATTTTTATCATCCATCCACCTATACCTTTGCCGGAAGAAAAGAACTCGTCGAGAAAAGTGTCTCCATTCCATTGCCGTTTCCCTGGATTTCCATTTCTTTCTGTTTAACTTTGAAAAATAAATTTCGAATCAACGACATGAAATTCCTTAACCTGTGGTCTGCGGAGTACCGGCGGAAGTTTGCAAATAATTTTCTCTAGACCGTGGGAAATTTTCTTCAGCAGAATATATTGATTAAAAGTAGGAATGAAATCTGTTATTTTTAGATGAAATTTCAGAATTGTGATGACAGTTGAAGGTATATGTTTTAAAAAAAGTTTCTTCTCTCCTATAATAACATTTCAGACACATTTTTCCATTGCTGAAAAAAGTATTTCAATTTTTCTTCCTGAGAAACCTTTCTTCAAACACACCTTTTCAAAAAAAAAATTTTGACATTCCACTATTACAGCTTCATCGGTTCTTGTCCTAATTTTTTTGCAGAAACTGTTCAAATCCCTGACTTAAGGTCTTTAAAAAAAATGTTTTGATCTGGCAAACATTTTATGAAACTTTGCTGGTCTGCAGTCTGCTTTCTGCTGGTCTGCAGAAAATTCTATGGAAATTTGCCTATTCATAAGAAAAATTTTGGGACTTTGACAGTCCACAAAATATTATGAAAATTTTGTGCCAAGAAAGGTTGAGTAACACTGATATAGATATTCTGTAGTACGTGAAAAGCCTAAGTACAGTCAAACCCTGCACAAAGGACCCAATTTGTGCAACAGACTAGTCTGTTGTGTGAAAGTCTGTTATGCAATTTCAATTAGTGAAAAATTAAATTGTTCACTTGTTACCATAAATTTTAAACCAACAGAAGTCGGTTGGGCAGATTTAGTCCATTGTGTTTCCTGATGAGGCAGCCTTTTGTGCAAAAATCCATTGCGCAGGAGGTCTGTTGTGCGGGGGTTGACTGAATTGTTTAAATAAATTTCCTGGTCCTTTAATAGCGACCTTTCAATAATTAAAATGTTTTTAATGTCTATATGGATGGTTTCACCATTATCCGCTACATTTAAAAGCGATTTGATTCTTCGATTTTCCCCCCTGTTTTTCGAAAATGGAAAACTTGGGTTACAAACGGATTATTTAAAGACTATGATGGAGACACTTTAGAATAAACGGGGGTAGGTGTTCGATCTGTGATGGACAATGTTTCGAGGAACTGTTGCAATAATATTCTCCTTGTTCGGGAATTTGAATCCAAAATCGGTGGTTTTTTCGCGTGTACTATTTCTGAAAATGGTTAGTTGAGATTTTGCGCACCCCATTTTGGCGCAGAACGTGAAAGAGGACCGTTTTCACTTGTTGGTTCTTCAAAAGAATACCTTGGAACGACCAAAAATTGCAAAGCAAAAATTTTGAGGGCGATTTATTGTTACTGAAGCTCTCGACAAGAAATGCGCGTATTTTTCGTATGATTTTAGCAGGCGCATTATGAGTTTTACCTGCTTTCCATTCCTTGATGGCCGCTGCCATGTTGGGATCAAGCTTGCGCCTTGATTTCTTTTGTACACATAAAAAAAACATTCTTTTCAGTTTACCTACCTCTTTATGAATGCGAAATTAGCTTAAAATTTTAAATTAAACGGAGAAAAGCAGGATTGAACTAATTTTTTTCCCTTGACTGTATAGTTTTCAGGCAGCATTTTTTTCATATTTCCCAGCGATTAGTGTTCGTGAAAAAGAAAAAAAAGATCAAAACTGTTTCAGCTGAAAATTCATTCAGTTTACCGTTTGAAAACTGAAGTTGTGTTTTTTATATCCTGCTTAAATCGACTTTATTGTCGGACTGAATGAAAATAGTATATTTTCGCATTGGGATAAATTAAAATGTTGGTCAATCATCGGACACTGTAATCCGAATTTTTGGAGCACCAAAATGGATTTTTTTCTTTTTTGTTTTGTGAATCGAAGCGCAGGAAAAAAAATCACCTCCAACAGCGGAAAAGCAATGGATTATTTGAAGAAGAAAAGTTTGTTGCATTTTGTGACTGGAAGTGAATAAAGGATGGGGGAGTTTCCCTTTTGAACAGCAAGCTTTCAATAATTCTTCATGTATTTTTTGGGCTTTCGCAGTTTGATGGAGGACAATTCCTAGCACTATATCACTGTTAGAGGTACAGTATGTGTGATACCAAACTATGCCTTTCTTAAAATTCTCTGAAAAAAGCCTCAATTTCCAGCAATTTTCTACACATCATCACGAACATGTTTTCTTGTTGTCCCTCAGTTATTCGAGGTGTGTCGAAAATGACGAAACATGATTCTTCCATATCTTCATTCTTTATTCCTCTGCCTTCAATTTCCAAGCAGACAGTGAAAGTACAGGATGTTCAACGTTGATTAATCAGGTGATGAGGTTTTTTTCGTAATTGTTTTAACGCCATAGGAACTTCGGTTGAAAACGAAAAGAAACTCAAGCTACTGGAAGAAAACTCTTGAGAGGAATTTGAAATCAAAAAACTTCAACTTGAAAACATCATTTTCAGATGTTATGACCATTTTGAAGCCTGGTAATTTTTCTTTGTAGTATTTGGCAAATCAAAAACTGCGACAGAAGGTAAAAGGAAGGTGTCCAGTTGAACTCTTCGCCAAACTTCAGCTCGCTCTTCTTTTCTTCTTCTTCTTGCTGGCGATTCAGTCTTCATTCTCCATGAAACTCTGGTCCATTTCGATGCTGGTGTCCTGATTCTAAAAATAAACAAAATTCCTTTTTTATCAAGGAAGTTGAGATCCAATGAAGTCCTAAAAAATAATGAGACAATCCATTATATGAAGTCAGGGATTTAAATCAGACACTTTTTTAGGAAGAGGTCATGGGTCCATCGGATCCCAGGCAAAGGAATTGAATTGTGCAGACATCAGAATGCAAGTTTTTAAAAATGACTATGAATATTTTCAGAGGAGTTCATTCTCATTGCCCAGATCATAATTTGGCTGTTAGTAAAATGTTTGATTGGAATGGCGGAGTCAATGGCAAGAATGGGTTGTTGCTTAGCTCATCAGAAGAATGAATAAGGTGAATTAAGGTGAAAGGGCCTTCAACACTAGATTCTTACTTCTCCTCTGAAAGAGGAATGGGAGCTTTTATACCAATAGGTGCTCAGACTGGGTCAGAAAAAAATCAGGGGATTTATTCCTTGCTCAGGAATTGGCCAGGCCAATTCAGGAAAAAAAAAAGTGATGACCCCTTCCTAATGACTCCCTGAGGCTCAGTGAGTCTAGTTAAAATTAGATTTCAGTGAGGCTCACTGGCCTCAAGATGAATCAAGTTTTCTAGGCCATTTGAGGCCAGATGCGGCAGCTATGCTGCTTTGGGATGTGACAGAAGAGTCAAGTTATTTTTGTTGCAATTTTCTATGTGAAATGACATTCATTAACATGGTTTATTTTATCATTTGTGTAATTTGGTTTTCAACGGAAATGAAAAAAACAATGGGTACTTGTTAGAACAAAATTTGATCTGTATCTTCTTTTGGATCCAATTAACTCCATCATGGTATGTCAGTTTAAGCGGCCAGCTTTTTTATTTCTTTCCAAGCTAATATTTACAAGGTGTACATTATTCAATGATGAACTCAGAGGCTTTTAAATACAAAGACTATTAAATCATGACTCAGTAATCAAAATGCACACTAGTGATAATATGCAAAGCAATATTTTAGGAAGATGCAATAGTAGTCATAAATCAGCAGTCATTCAATTCCATTGTACTGTATTCCAGTCCAATATTTTGTTTGCACCTTCTGAATTTTTGCTGCCACTTGCAAGTGAAACTCCAATTTCTCAATCCATTTTTCTCCTGCTCAACATGTTTATTAGAGTCCTTTTTATTATTAACCTAAAACTTTTTAGATTACCTGACTGGTGCTTGCAGCAGCAGCAATGGAACACCTTTAGGTTGGACTTGGAAGCTAAACAGATTGGTGCTTTCAAAATGTTATTCATTAACACTTGGGAAACGAGGAGGAAGTTTATGGCCATTCCACTGTTCAGCTTTTCTTTGCATGCTTTTGTGCTTGGTTTAATCAGAAGGTCACTGATATGCATCCTTATGGGCAGAGTGGCCTAAGTCCAAATTCTTGGTCTACTAATAAGCTGTCCTCTAAAAGTAATTTCTATGTGGGATAGTGGGAATGCCAAAAATACCACCAAGTGGTAATATCGTCAGCAAAAACTTTCTCTGTTGAATTGAGAGTCAAGGAAATAAAAATTGGACTTTTCCAGGGCTTCAAAGTCTCGTAAATTATGATTATAAGCAGTTCAATATCATGCAATTTGACCAGAATCTGTTGCCCAGGTTGGGTCATTTGTGAAGGAGTCAAATGGTGAGACAACCTTAAATGCAATGTTTTCTGCATCAAAATTGATTTTTTGTATCTGTCAGCTGGTTGAAATACAGGACAGAGGTCAAAGTGCAAGTCAACCTCCAAGGAAGTTTGACCATGAAATTGAAAGATGGTTGAATTGCAAGATTTTAAATTACAAGGTACCACCTGTATATGTATAAGATTGTCTGTGATCTTCCATATGTGCCAAGTTAAAAAAAAAATTTTACAATAAAGTCCTTGGCAGGAGGAGCAAAAAAGCAATAAGCCAATAACTGCCCAATAAGCCAAATGAATAAAACTGTCTTATTCCTTGCTGGGTAGGGACCAGAAAAATGACTTCTTCGTGATTGATTATTTTTTATGATTAGAATTTACTGTATTTTTTGCCCGTATACAGCATATTGTCTTTGTCCTGTGAAAGGGTTAACAGGCAACAGATGCAGAAAAAAGAACACCATTATGACTCTCACAGGTATGAGGAGTTGACGTCGGTTAACCAGTTTCCTTCTGCCTTGGAACCTCTGATGAGGCCTGAGGCGGACATTCCTGAATCTGAGGTCATCCTCCAGCATTTGCTCATCCTGCTGATGATCAGCTTCATCCTGCAGCAGCACCCGGTCACTGAGTCTCTGCGCATTCGCCACCACCACTGATGAGGCCTGAGGCGGACATTCCTGAATCTGAGGTCATCCTCCAGCATTTGCTCATCCTGCTGATGATCAGCTTGTAGGACGTCGTCGTGGGCCAGTGACTCAGAGACGCGTAAGCGGTGGTGGTCCCGAGCGTCGTTTCCTCTCGAGACGTCGTCAAACGAGGTGAGTCCTGGTAGGTCAAAGCTGAGAACGAGGGCTGACAAATCGTCTTCCATCACCAGATGGGCTTCGTTTTCCGGAAGTACGTCTTCCGGGTTGGCAACCCCGAGGGCTCTTTTGCCATGAGCACCGAAACAGGAGTGGCCAAACGCGGCGCATCCAGACTTCGCTGAAAATATGTGCAAAAAAACCAGGTCAAAATTCTTTTTTTTTTAAATTGCTGTAGAGCCTTCCATTATAACTCAAAACCTTCCAAAGATAAAAACCTTCCTATTAAAAAAAAAACAATTTCAAGCCACTGTCTGAATCCGATCAAAAATAGTTCAAGATCCCACCAAAGTCAAAGGCTTTCCCTCTCAAACCTCCTCCACAAAAGTGTGCTGGGGCTGTTTGGCATTTTTTTATCAATAACAAAGGAAAGAAAAAATCAATGAAAATTTAACTGGATGTGTTTTGAAAGGAAGTGCGGGAAGACAAAATGGGCAAATGAATCATTGCCTCCAAGTTCAGCCTCCTGCCAACTCATTAAAGAAGTAATTTAAGGACCAGAAAATCATCAATTAAAATTTCCGGTATTTATTCCTTCTTTTCTGAAAGGAAAAAGCTTCATTCCCCAACTCAAAACCTTATTGATAAATCAGATTTACTGCTGGTTTCTTGAAGTTTGACTTGAAGACGTTTGACATTCGCAGAAAACATTACAAATTTGATCAAACTTACAATATTGAAGCCTCATGAATGCATCATCTTTTTGGAACTCAGAAAATGTCTCTTCATGAGTGCCCCAGAGGGCTTTTCTGCGATGAGAAATGGCATAAGAAATTCAAATTCTGCTAGTCTGTCACGCGGAAAATTGAATCAATTGAAGGGATGACTCACGGAATTCCAAAAGATAGACAAATTTGGTATCAAAATATCCATGACGTTTAGCAAAAACAGCAGCAATTCGGAATCTATAACTCACCGATGTGCGCGATAATTTCTCAAAATTTTCTAACCAATGCTCTATATTTTCGAGTGAATACGCAAATGACGAGGAAAAAGTATACATTAAGATGAGGTGAGAGTCTTACAAGCCAAATATTGGCGAACTCCTGTTCTTCACTTTCCAGGTTTTTCAAAAGAATACTTTATTAGGGGTGGAGAGACTTTATTTAAAATCAAAGAGAAACATTCAAAAACCACCATCAAGAAATGCAAACAAGCTTGTCCTGACGATAACACAAGTTCTGGTTTCACGAGAACTTTTCCAGATTCCTCGGGATTTTTGTTGTTGTCATGGTGGCAAAAAATAGAAAGAAATCAATGAAGGTTATCATTTTTTTCTCTTTCAAGGATCTTAACCTTCAGAACTTGAAGATATGAAAGGAACCAGGATACAAATATCAATCACTGGAGAACGCGTTTATCGATTCAAATCTACGTTATTACCGGCCACTTCGACTTTTAAAATCTTCCATGTTTCCGAAAATATAATTCAAACATCCAATTCCTAAAAACTAAAAGAAGAAAGAACCCCCGAATATTAATGAACGACAACTCATCGTTCAAATGTTGACACTGAAACGCAATTTTTCGACCAATGGAATATTGTTCCATCATTCCCGAAAAAAATAGCACCACCCTGGCTGATTAATTTGTTCACCGTCACAAAGAGCAGTGCTGTAATCCTGAATAATTTATCAACAATAATGGATGACGATTCCTTGATCACTATTTACAATCGAATATAATTGCATCATGTAGAATAAAATGGGACTGACTGCAGCGAAGCCCCTTTACCCCTTTATTTCGCTCGTTTGCTCAACCCTGTGAGTCAATAAAAGTGTTACCGTCGACATGAACAGAACATGGTTTTTTTAAATGAACTGACAAGCTTAATATTCCTATCAAAATGAATTCGATTTTATTATTTTATGAAACACGGTTACATAGCGTGTGATGCAAGAATAATCAATCCTGTAAATTAAAATGGGTGTACTGTAGTCCAAATGTATACGTCATGATTGAGGAGAAACTTGCATCCGATTTTTAAAAAAAAGTTAGGGGGGGCTTTTGGCAGGGGGGCTTTTGACCTAGGCGGCTTTAGGCAGGGGGGGCTTTTGGTTGGGTACCGAAAANCGATTTTTAAAAAAAAGTTAGGGGGGGCTTTTGGCAGGGGGGCTTTTGACCTAGGCGGCTTTAGGCAGGGGGGGCTTTCCGGGGGGGGGGGCTTTTGACCTAGGAGGGGCTTTTGGCAGGGGGGGCTTTTGGTTGGGTACCGAAAACTATCGTTCTTCAGGAATATATAACGGCTTTGAATATTTTCATCATGGTATGAATTTCTACGCGAATCTCGGTTTTTACATTTGAAATTCAGCCACAAAAGGATCTTCAACTGCTAGCAAAAATATCCTGGAATTTGGCCACCATGCACAGGTCAATTAAAAGTGACACGTGAGTTACGTGACCTGCCATACTGTATACAGTATGTCTCTTGAATCACGGTACTTCATGGTTTGACATGCATAGAAAACAATTGATAAATGTCGAAGCTGCAACCTCTATGGTGAGGCCAGCATGGAAGGCAAGGACCCTTGGGTCACGCTGAGCGAAAATTCTCGCTCTGCGCTACAAGCAAGGACCCTTGGGTCACGCTGAG
>CAJPEX010002448.1:0-39395 GCA_905338405.1 Notodromas monacha
ACCATCCATTTAGCTAATTAAAAAAAATTACCTCCAGCATAGAGGGACTTCTACTTTTATCAATTGAATTTCATTTTTGTAGATGCCAACATTTCAATGTACAGTACAGAGATACACTATTAAATGCTCCAATAACGTTCTTATCCAGTTGAAAATGTATTCACTTACTTCAAATTAAAGTGGCAAACAATTTTTTTCATGGAACTCTGAAGAAAATTTCTTCCATAAAACACCAATTAAAAATTATATCAAGTAAGTCTATGGGAAAACAACACTCAACTTTATAGGGACACTCTTGATGCACCAGTTATGTCCACATCTTGGGGTCTCACTGTATTTTGTCCATAAAAGCACCAATTAAAATGTATACAATGAGAGTCTAAGGGAAAATGAGACTCAACTCAGGGACACTCCTGATGATGCACCAATTACGTCCACATCTCGGGGTCTCATTGCAACGCATCATTATCATCATAATCAGAACACACCAAAAAAACGTAATGCTGCCATGTTCAAAAAAAGAAGAGAAAATATACATAGGCACACTTATGATAATTTGTACACACAAAAAAAAAAGAAAGAAGGGAGAAACACAGCATGAGAAAAAAGCAAGGAAACAGGGCTTGTGAGAATATATATATATATATATATATGACACGACACGTATTTTTGCTCTACGTGACTGGGTGCGTCCCTAAAGGGACCTCTTACATGAAGGTAAGGTCCGTGAGGACGGCGAGCGACGGCATGCACCTCTTCGTAGTGCACGTTCCGATCAAATTAATCGTCATGGCATTCAGCGTCGCGTTCCGACACTGACTGCTCCGGGCCGAACAGGTGTTGGTCACCGAGTCCTCGGCGCAGGACTGGTGCATGCTCAAGTTGGCTTAGGACGTTTTACTTACTTACTTTCTTACTGCTATACTAGAGCGCGTTAGGTGCTTCTTTTAGTATCTGTATTACCTTATTTGTTGTCTCTGAAAAAATTCTTTTTTTATGATGATGATCAGGTGAAAAATTAGTTCCAAGCCCAACCCTATACATGAGTTTAATTGCTTACACTTTGAGCAAAATAAGACTAGCCCTTAATTTTTGGGAAATCTAAGCGTGAATGAAGATAAAAATGGAGAAATTGAGAATTCTTCCGCCTCGTCAAACAGAGGTCGCCCTAATCTTCAACCCATTCAAAAAAAAATAAAAAATCTCGAACCAAACCGTCCATAAACACAAAAATTTGTGTGAAATTTACGCGTTAATCTACTATTTTTAGCTCTTTAACTCCTGTTAAGAAGGCCTAAGTAGCTTATCCACAGCGGGCTTAGTTATGTTCGATGAACTTGTTTTTTTAGAGTTTGGTTTGCAAGCAGATATATGTCATTTTTTTTAAAAATTGGGAAATCTAAGCGTAAATGATGAAGATAAAAATCGAGAAATTGAGAATTCTTCCGGCCTCATCAAACAGAGGTCACCCTAATCTTCAACCCATTCAAAAAAAAATAAAAAATCTCGAACCAAACCGTCCATAAACACAAAAATTTGTGTGAAATTTACGCGTTAATCATGAAAAAAATCGAGAAATTGAGGACAATTCTTCCGGATTCATCGAATAGGTGTCGCCCGAATCAATCAATACAAGCTACTTGAACTAAAAAATCTCGAACCAAACGTTCGTCTATATACAGTAAAAAATTTTTTTGGGAAATCTAAGCGTAAATGATGAAGATAAAAATCGAGAAATTGAGGACAATTCTTCCGGCCTCATCAAACAGAGGTCGCCCTAATCATCAACCCAGACAAAAATGCAAAAAAAAAAAAAAATCTCGAACCAAACCGTCCATAAACACAAAAATGTGCGTGAAATTTACGCGTCAATCATGATAAAAATCGAGAAATTGAGGACAATTCTTCCGAATTCATCAAACAGATGTCGCCTGAATCAATATAAGCCACTAGCAAATTTAAAGAAATAATCTCGATCCAAATACAGTCTATAAAAACACAAAATTTGGGTAAAATCTACGGGTAAAATAATCATAAAAATCAAGACATTGCGGGCGTCCATAAATCAATCAATCAATCAAAATCACCTATATAAAAACCGTCTACAAAGCAAAAATAAAAAAAATACACAAACATATACTGTACGTATCATCAGCACTGACCCGCAACTCTCAGTGGATGCGCATCGTCTGGCCACCCGATGGCAACTCTGCAACCGGTTCTCCGCAATCTCGTAATAACAAGACGGGAAAAAGCGGGACAAGGAATTCTCGCAATGCGTGTCACCGTCCCGACACGTGCAGAAGGCAATTTCCAGCGCCAATTCGTGCGGCGCCGTGGCAAACATTTTGGCCAGGGCCGTGCGACACGCGTCCAGGCTGCAGAGACGGGGATCGCAAGCGTCCATCACTTGCAGCATCGGCGGCTTGCAAAATGGGTCCTCCAAACAGGCCTCCAGGGATGAGGAGCAGGTGCTGATGGCCTGCAGAGGGCGCCGCTGGACAGGGATGTTCCTGCCAAAGCTCAGACTCCAACCTGCATCCCCATCATACCAGTACATGAGTTGCATGGTAGCTCAAAATAAGTCATATACAGTACAAGGGCTCTAACAAAAGTTCTCAGAATATAAATTAAAATGGTGTATACTGTAATTGAGCTGAAAAAAGTTATTCATTGGGGAAACCATATTCTTTGGCACAAAAAAAGAAACAGCCCTGTTTGATCTTTTTTTGTCATCTTTTGAGTGGAGAGAAACTCTGCCATGGCGAATTTTGCCAGACATTCAAAAATATTTGTCTAACGGGGTCATATTTTGAGTGATGGAGAGCGAAACTCTGCCAGGGTGAATTTTGCAAAACATTCAAAAAAAATTATTGAACAGGGCTGATTATTTTTCTGTGCCAAAGAATACATTTTCCTTAAAGAATAGGTTTTTTTCAGCTCATTTATATGCCATTTTAATTTATATCCCAAGAAGTCATATACAAGGGTTCTAACAAAAATTCTCAGAATAGAAATTAAAATGGCGTATAATTGAGCTGAAAAAAAGTTATTCTTCAGGGAATACATATTCTTTGGCACAAAAAAAAATCAGCCCTGTTCCACCCTTTCTTTTGTCATCTTTTCAGTGGAGAGCAAAACTCTGCCAAGGTGAATATTGCAAAACATTAAAAAAATGTTGTCAAACAGGGCTTATTATTTTTGTGTGCCAAAGAATATGTTTTCCCTAAAGAATAATTTTTTTCAGCTCAATTATATGCCATTTTAATTTATATTCCAAGAAGTCATATACAAGGGTTCTAACAAAAGTTCTCAGAATAGAAATTCTAATTTTTTTCAGCTCAATTATATGCCATTTTAATTTATATTCCAAGAAGTCATATACAAGGGTTCTAACAAAAGTTCTCAGAAAATAAATTAAAATGGCGTATAATTGAGCTGAAAAAAAATATTCAAGCAATTTTGTACAGTACTGTATATATTTTTTTAAAAAGTAGGATCGCTCCTTCTGAAACCAAAATACTGCATCCTGAGTGATGACGTGAATGTTTATACCTCTGGCACTGTCCAGAAAAGGAAGCATTGGACTCCACGGGGAATGAACAGACGATCTGCCGCGGATTTCACTGAAGATCGTTCTCACATTGGTCATGAGTTGCAGTTGTCTGGTCTCTGAACCCGCCTTGGCTGTAATAAAACGAAAAAAAAAAAAAATTAACTGCGATAGAACATAAAATACCTCTCGGGAGACAAAGCAAGTGAAAATGAAAGTTGAACAAAAACCATGAACCCCCGGACATCCCAGATATAATTCAATTTGTCAGTCAGTCATATAGCAGCACAGCAACAAACATAAAAAATAAAAAAGTAAAGAAAAATAAGTGCCTCTTTAGAAAAAAAATTTTCAGCAGCCGGAATATAACCTCTTCTTCATCCCTCACCTACGCACGGGTTGTCCATGATGATTTGCTGTATGATTCGGCACTTGCTGCGCTTGCCCTGCTCGGGGCAAATGCAGCCATACAGCGGAGACAGCCGCAGGTCCCGCCACATCACCATGCACCTCCGGCTGCGCCAAAAAAATAAAATAAAAATTAAAATTACAGTAAAATATCCTTACAACAAATACGTAGCTCAAAATACAATAGCTCAACTTAGCTCAATAAGTACAACACATTTTTTCAGTACAGGAGGTGCCTTGCAATTCAATGGTCAAATTTGCAGGGAGGTTGACTTGCTATTTGACCTCTGCCCCAGAATTTGACCTGCTTTGGCCACTTTTTAAAAAGAATAAAAATATTTTTATTTGATATTTATGCTCAGAGGGACATAATGAGCTAGGTGGAATCAAGGACACAAATTCTTAAAAATTAACTTGAACATCATCCCTCTCAAAACATTGTTCCTGTTTATGTAAGATGGCAGGAGGGGGGGGGGTTAGATAAAAAAAAATGAACCCATCAAAACTCATGTTAGAAGGGGTTTGTATGCTTGTGGTACCCTACCAATGTTTTGTTTATTCCATGCCTGAATTCTCTGAAAAAAATGCAATGTAGACTTTACAACTGAAATACTTTCCTCCTTAAAGCTGAAAAACTGTAAATTCTAGAGACCTTTCTTCTGGGGACCCATTAAAGAGGAGAGCAATTGAAAAATCAAACCTAATGTTTTTCAAAATTAATGAGTGAGTGACAACTTGGGCAATTCATAATTGTTTCAGGGTCAATAACATTCTGTAATTGACTATAGTTCACCAGCAGTTTGATGCTCAGAGACTTATTTTCCTTAATTTTTTTTCCAAGGAAAATTGCATCAAGTCAAGCCACAGAAGCTTTCTCATACAGAAAAAAAAACCATCAAGTTCCTGCCACTTACTCCCTCAAAATAACCCTTTCTTTACACAACAACTTTTTTGCAAATCAAGAGAATGTCTTTCCAAATAAAAGTGAACAACTTCCATCCAATATCAAAGCCCATGAGCCCACTCAGGTGACTGTGCAACCCAGAAAAGGGGCAAAAAATAAAATTCCTTCAATTCCTTCTTCAGAAATAAATGCATATATTTCTTCCTATATACAGTCTAGTCAATAATTTGATATTCAAATAATGCTTGTGGAATGAAATACAGTATTTTGAAAAACTGCTATTGAATATTAGGCACAGGGAAACAACCACAAATCCCAACAACAAGAGCATCCTGTCCTGTCAACCATCTTGGATAATTTAAGCGGCTCTTTCACACAGCAAAAAAACACTTCATGTGTTTTTCATTACAGTACCAATTTCTCTCCAGTTTTTTTGAATTCCTATTTTCAATTAAACATTGAAGTATGCAATTCATACAAATATATAAAAAAATGCTCTTATTAGTCTTGGAGAATGGAAGAACATTTCTTGGAAAAGCTTTAGTTTTCCAAGCTGTTTTCAGGGGCAAAAAAAAAAATCTCTCCACCACTTGCATGTCTGTTTAATGCACCTCTTGAGTGAAGCTTTTAAAATTTCATTCACATATTCAAAAATATCCCTGGTGAAATATGAAAAATGACAGTGTAAGATAAATATTAATTAATCTTTTTACAAAGCCACCTTTTCTGACTTTATCATGAAAGATTCTTTTAAAAACAAGATCCTCCAAGTTGACATCATCATCAAAACTTTTCAATCAGCATTATATACAGCATGAACCTTTATCTTTTGGACTCAGTCTTGATATCCCACTCATCTTCTTTGAAGATACTTATTGCAGCTGGAATAAAATACTGTACTTCTGCATAGTTTGATGAAATTAATACAAAAATAACACACATACACTAAAAATAAATCAGAACAAGTGGGGTCTGATCTTTGAAACATGATTCAGTAAGTGAAGCACATTTCCACAACTTTCCAGGCATCTTAGACCATGCAATATAATGAAATTGAGCTTGATATTTTATTAATTTTTCTTCAAAAAATACATAAAATGCCTTTCTAAAACTAAATTTGTATTTTCAATCTGACCATTTCCACAAATTGACTCAAAGATGCATTCCAGAGACATCAGAACACACCTGGAAATCTTTCCATCTCTATTATTATTGCCCTCAAAAACAAACAAAAAAATAAATCAAATAAAAATAAAAAGGAACTTATGAAGCAGCCCTTCATTACGGGGCTCACAACCACATGCGACTTGATTAATCAAGTATCCGGATGAGGAAGTTTTGTGTGTGTGTGTGTATTTGGCAGAGATGGGATGAAGAGAACAGTGATGAGAGTCTGTTTGCTTGACTAACTCTGCCTTATTCCCTCTCAAGGAGAACATAATGGATGACCTCATAGCACCCCTTTTCTTTTCTTTGTCTTTTCCTCTTCTTCTTCTCCTTCTTATTCTTCCCTTCAGACCACTATAGCAGGGGAAAATAATCGTCATATCAGCACTTCATTGATTATTAGGTCCTACAAGAGGAACTCCAGCAGGATGAAGACAGAAGTGTGTGAGTACCAAGGTGTGCCACACTTGTGTGCTGACAATCTCACCCAATTGTGGAGCAGTGATTTTTATAATATCCACCATGGGAACTCAAATTTTCCTTGGTCATCAAAAGACATTATTAAGCATTCAATGAAATATGGGGGAAAATTGAGTTCAGTGTAAATATGAAAAAGGTATAAATTGTCATTAGTTTTTTTAAAACTAAAATTCACCAAAATCTGGTCAAAGAAAAAATTTCGGTTTGTTATTAGGCCAGGTTAGATTTATTTTGTATCAGAGAAAAGAGGAATTGTTTGCAATCTTTAAAATAATTTTTTTTAAATTACAACAAAGAACGATGAGAGTAGATTCAATTCTGCAAAGCTAGTCACAAATATTGTGCTATCAGTACTTTGAAAACCACAACACATGAAATTTCAATTTTTTTGAAATTGTCTGTACCCCAAATGCATGACTTCGTCAATTTATATATATTTACACACACAAAACGGAAATTCGGTCTTCTGCCAGAATATTTCTGCTACGTGAAAAAAGTATTTGGTATCAACAGTGGAGATAGGGATAAATACTTTCAATTTCGCCAAAAAAAATTTGCGAAATTCATGTCTATGCAAGGAAACGGACAAAAAAGGGAATTTTGACAAATGTGCAGTTTTCTCAATCTTTTTGAAACTACCCCAAAAAATCATTTTTCCTTCGAAAATTCTAGATAAATTTAACAGAAAAAGCGATTAATTCCAAGATATTCTAAAGTAATCAAAAGAAAACATTAATTTCTGAAAGAAAAAATTGGGGAAATATTTGCGATATCCAAACGTGACCAGATGATATTTTACAGCTGAGAAGAACTTTTTTTTTTCTTCTCCATAACTTTTTCACCAACAAGAAAACTGTGCGTGCTCACAATTTTCTCTTTAAATGTCAAGGAGTGCAAATTAATGTTTATCTCCGGGTTGTTCAAGTTATCCAAGTTACCTGCAAAATGGGCACGCGTTTATTTAAGGTCAAATGTCAACTGGGAAGATCAAATACTGTATGCTTGCCACTCTTGGGAAATGAATAATGCGTGCAATAATTTCAAAAAACTTGGCTTTCAAAAATCAATTAGCACATGCAGCCGCATTTTATCACAATAAGTGGCGGCTATTAACGAAAATGGCAACAATAATTAATGGCGGAAATCCTTGGAATTTAATACTGTGTCAATTTCAATAATTCCAAAGGGAAATTTTGGGGATACAGGACAGAAAAAAAAAATCCATGAGAGGGCGCCTGGATAATCTTTTGAGTGAGGAGAAGAAGGCTGCCATCCAAAAATATTTTGGAAAATGTTTCGTCACACAGGACCAAATTTTGGTCTTGCGCCAAAGGAAATCTTTTTCTTTCTGATGAACAATAATTGTTTGTTCACCGCAATTGTAAGCTGATTCAATTTCTATACTCACAGAAAATTTGTTAGACCCCTCAAATGCTTCACCTGCCTGCTGTCTATACAAATCTTCTTGAACATGTAGTCATATTTTTTATGACTATACATCAGGAACAGCAAGCACTTCTCAGATCCCTCAATATTTTACAATTTGTAATGACAAAATTGCACATCTCAAAGTCAACTCTTGTTTTCCCATAGACTTACATTATATAATTTTTAATTGGTGTTCTATGGAAGAGATATTCTTCAGAATTCCATGACACATTTTTTGCCACTTGCATTTGATTCAGTGAATATATTTTCAATACTGTATATATGTATATACATATATATAGTCAGGTTTATGCAAGAAAACGGCCAAAAAAGAGGATTTCAAAAAAGGCAATGATTTCTCCATCTTTTTGAAACTACCAAAAAAAAGTATTTTTCTTTGGAAAATTCTAGATAAATTCAACAGAAAAAGCGATTAATTCCAAGATTTTCTAAAGTAATCAAAAGAAAACATTAATTTCTGAAAGAAAAAAATGGGGAAATATTTGCGATTTCCAAACGTGACCAGATGATATTTTACAGCTGAGAAGAACAATTTTTTTTCTTCTCCATAACTTTTTCACCAACAAGAAAACTGTGCGTGCTCACAATTTTTTCTTTAAATGTCAAGGAGTGCAAATTAATGTTTATCTCCGGGTTGTTCTATTTATCCAAGTTACCTGCAAATGGGCACGCGTTTATTTAAGGTCAAATGTCAACTGGGAAGATCAAATACTGTATGCTTGCCACTCTTGGAAAATTAATAATGCGTGCAATAATTTCAAAAAACTTGGCTTTCAAAAATCAATTAGCACATGCAGCCGCATTTTATCCCAATACGTGGCGGCTATTAACGAAAATGGCGACATTAATTAATGGCGGAAATCCTTGGAATTTAATACTGTGTCAATTTCAATAAATCCAAAGGGAAATTTTGGGGATACAGGACAGTTAAATATATGAGAGGACGCCTGGATCATCTTTTGAGTGAGGAGAAGAAGGCTGCCAACCAAAAATATTTTGGAAAATGTTTCGTCACACAGGACCAAATTTTGGTCTTGTGCCAAAGAAGGTCTATTTCTTTCTGATTAAAAATAATTGTTTGTTCACCGCAATTGTAAGCTGATTCAATTTCTATACTCACAGAACATTTGTTAGACCCCTCAAATGCTTCACCTGTATAATGTCTACAAATCTTCTTGAACATGTAGTCATATTTTTTATGACTATACATCAGGAACAGCAAGCACTTCTCAGATCCCTCAATATTTTACAATTTGTAATGACAAAATTGCACATCTCCACCTAGAGCATCCTGTTGCTACCTGGAATACCTTCCTAAAACGTTCCTGTTTCTTTCGTTGAGTGTACAGCGAAGTATGTTGACACTGATCCAAATCAGTTGCTATATGTGCATTCTGCAACCTTGTTCATCCAAGATTATAAATTCAGTTGGATTGCGTAGCCACACAAGCTTCTATCACTGCACTCTGCATTATTACATACAAGCACAGTTTTACGCGTATACAGAAAGAAGGGGGAGAGAGAGCAAGAGGGAGAGAGCAAGAAAGAGAGAGAGAGACAGAGCAAGAGAGAAAGAGAGTAAGAGAGAGAGAGAGAGCATGAAAGAGAGAGCAAGAAAGAGAGAGAGCAAGAGAGAGAGAGAGACAGATCAAGAGGGAGAGAGCAAGAAAAAGAAAGAGCAAGCAAGAGACAGAGCAAGAGAGAGAGAGAGCAAGAGGGAGAGAGATTAAGAGAGAGAGACAGAGCAAGAGAGAGAGAGAGCAAGAGAGAGAGACAGATCAAGAGGGAGAGAGCAAGAAAAAGAAAGAGCAAGCAAGAGAAAGAGAGCAAGAGAGAGAGACAGAGCAAGAAGGAGAGAGTAGGAAAGAGACAGAGCAAGAGAGAGAGAGAGGAAGAGGGAGAGAGCAAGAAAGAGACATATTAAGAGAGAGAGAGACAGAGCAAGAAAGAGAGAGAGAGAGAGAGCGAAAAAGAGAGTAAGAGAGAGAGCAAAAAAGAGAGTAAGAGAGAGAGAGAGAGAGCAAAAAAGAGAGAGAGAGAGACAGACACAGACAGTCAGAAATAAATCAGAATGATATGGAGACTATATATCTGACCTGTCCTCGGCGCTGATGCAGGACGCCTGCTTGGAGCAGGACTCCCTGAAGGATCGGTAGAGATGGGCGCAGCTGCTCTCCCGGTAACACGTCTCCAGGGCGTAATCACACATGGGCAAAGCTTCAGCTTGATACGGATCTATGTATTCTAACAGCCATATACACGGAGATAGAGAGAGAGAGAGAGAAAAAAAACAAGCGCACCATTTTCGATCAATCATTTCCGGATTATTGCCAATCAAACGAGAAAAATATACAGTATAGTTAAAACGCGATATACGATGCTACACACGACGCGATAACAAACCAAGTCATTACAATGTCATGTAATTCTAAAAGCATTATAATTAGTGATGAACCTATATTTATAGAGACCTCAAAAAGTTTTTTTTTTTCAAACAATACTTTTCAACAAGATTCTACAGTACAGTAGTTCAAACTTCTGATCAAATGTACTTCACTGATTTTTTCCATCGCTCAAATCAACAGCCCTCTTCGAAATGGTAAAAAAAAAAAAAAACTTGAGGTACTGTATACAATACTACACTATCTCACATAAAAACAAAGCATCGCGTTTTTTATGCATCAATAACTCCTCGCATCCCCTCTCATTTTATTCTCTGTTGCACACGTGCTGTCTGACAATGCCGTTAGAATATCCTAATTAAAAAATTTCGAGAAAAGAGCAGCGAAAATAAATTAAAAAGTGACGGCGAAGTTTCATAAAAATCCCTTCTTTTATACACACGTGATGATATGTGAAGCAGTATAAAATCGTGCCATCCGCGCCTCTAAACAGGGAAATATATAGGAGTTTGTTCAATACTGAAAACCTTGAAACTAACTCAATTATATTGCCCCCCAAAGACATAACGCTCAGGTTGAGACGTAATTGATAATCTATTCATAATTACCATCCCTCATGGAAATAAGGGCAAGGTAATATTGCTGCTTAATCGATGCGCCGCACGATTTTTTTTTATCTCTGTAGTTGAACTCAACAACACTATATAATCCACAAATAAATATAGTATACCTGATTTCTGGATATAATTCGCATTATCAACAGAAAGTGCTGGTGTTGACCAGTTATTCAGAATAAATGTTTGAGATTAAAATTTAAACTTTTTTTTAAAGAAGATTGCGGTTTTTCAAATGCAAAAAAAGAACAGCTGAAAATAAAGGTTACAATAAAAGCATGATGTTAAATTTATGCAGGTTTAATTTTTGGAAAACCTTCCAATCAGTCAAAAATTTCAAAAATCTCAATATAAACAAATCATTTGTTACAACAAACTTTTTCTGAAGTCCCCAAGTACTACAAGTTTGTTGTAACCATATTTCACTATAGTATTGTATAATAAGATTGCCATTTGATAAGATTACAGGAAAAAATAAAACTTTCAAATCTGTGTCTTATTGTCCATCTAGGGATTCTAGGCATCATCCATGCACACACTCATCTCCACTTTTTTTTCATTATCCCCAATATTTTCTTCTATATACTTCTTCTTTTCTTTTTCTAGAATAAAGACCACCTGTGTGTATGTGTATATGTGTGTGTGTGTGTGTTGTGGCAGAATGATTTGGTACGTTAAAGTACCGCCACTGTTGAAATTTGTAAGAGATATTATTGGATTAATCCAGAACATTCCAGACCTTACTCATGTTTTCTACAGAACATGGAAGAGAGAGAGAGAGTGAAAAACCATAGAAGGTCACGCTTACAACATTAATATTATTTATTCCTGAATTTGTCTTGAGTCCATTATTATTATTATTATTATTATTATTATTATTATTATTATTTTATATTCCAATCCTTTTCTGATATTCTTATTGAGTGCTGTGTTCTGTGAAAAAATTAATCTTGGGGTTAAAAGAAATATATCTTTATCTTTTTCTTTGGGATCTTGTAAACAAGATGCCCACCTGCATGAACCCCACAGCTGATTGAAGTGTTTTAATTTCAAAATTCCGCCTTTTTGTGCCATTTTCGGTAAAAAAAAAAAAAAGAAATTGGTAGCAAAGCGTGGTTTTGATCCACGGACCTCTGGGTTATATTGAAGTGTTTCATTTCCAAATTCCGTTTTTTTGTACTGTACCATTTTCGGTTACATGTGTGTGTGTGTGTGTGTGTGTGTGTGTGTGTGTGCATGTCTGAGTGTGTTATTGACACGACATGCCATATCTCATATCTCACTCACCCCTGCGTTTGACAAACGTGCACGGATGGTCAAAGACGAACATGCGATACGCGTTGCAAACGGGGTCTTCGCTGGGCTCCTTGCACAAGCAGGTCGGCTGGAAGAAAGGGAATGCCCGCAGCATCCTCAGGGCTGCCTTGCACTTGTCCACCGTCACTGCAGCACATGCCACTAATTTCAAAAAACAAAAACAAAAACACAGAAAAAAATTGAAAAGAGTAAGAGAAAGAGAGAGAGGAAACAAGCACAAGGAGAGAAAAACAAGGGATGTTGAAATCAGAATAATATATATATCCCTCCTTAAAATTTAGCTTATTATTGGCAATTGGATCCTGTTGATGAATTCTCCAATTTCCTACTAGTTTTACAAATTAGTTATCGAATTACTAGTGCTGCTTCCACACATATTTCAATAATATGATAGTGACGATTGCTGCTGGGAATCAAATGTTCCCCAACCAGTGGTCCACAGTAGTTTTTTGCTTGTCCTCGGGAAAATTTATTTTGCAGGATACTTTTTTTTTTTAGAATTAAGGTAGTAATGAAGCATGTCAGTGCTTGTCGAATACTGTAATATAATGTAATATTCGGCGAGAATAAATCTGTGCATAGATACGACGACAATAATTCAGCATAGATTTTACGAGAATATACAGTATCTCGTTAATTTCGTGACAAATCCAAAAATTATCAATAAAACCCGCATTTAATTACTTTTCAAAAGTTCAAGTCAGTGCTTGTCAAATACTACAATGTTAAATTTGACGAGAAAAATTCTGTGCATAGATACGACGACAATAATTCAGCATAGATTCGACGAGAATATACAGTATACCTTGTTTATTTCGTGACAAATCCAAAAATTAGCAATAAAACCCGCATTTAATTACTTTTCAAAATTTCAAGTCATCAGAGTGCTTGTCGTATATACAATAATGTAATATTCGGCGAGGATAATTCCGTGCATAGGTACGACGACAATAATAATTCAGCATAGATTCCACGAGAATATATCTTGTTTATTTCGCCAGTCATTTGTTAATTACTTTGTTAATTAATAATTTGAAAAAAAAATAAAAATGGTTTCTCACCGATTTTAGTACCGCAGAGTCGAGGCAAAATTCGCAGGACTTCGTCGCACGCCTCGTGCTGAACACACATTTCTTGTGCCGTTATGCAACTCAACACTGGCTTCGGAGGTTCAGGATCTGCTTCTTTTTTTTCGCCCAATTAAATAAGACACAAAAAAAAGAGAAAATGAATGAATGAATGAATAGAAACAGCGACTTCGGGAAGAAAAATTTCATCTATTCCGCGTGTATACCAAAGGAGGGAAGTTTTGGGGCTTCCAGCAGAAAACAACCCAGGAATTTTCCCATTTGCGTCATGAAGGAGACGAAAAACCGTCTCTTTTTCTAGGCTGTATCTCTTCTTTTTTTTTTCCTCTTCTTCTTTTTCAAAATCAGTCCACGTGGAATGCGAGAAAATGAATATATACCCATTGACTCTTTCATAATCCCCATCGACCATCCCCTCCAAAAGAAAAAAATGTCCCGCGTTCTTATATTTTGACTTTCCGAAATGAAATCTATATTCTCTTATTTTCAAAGAGCAGAAGAAATCTGGTTGCAAAATGAAAAAAAAAATTATTCCACTTCCAAATGACGTTAATTAATACGAACCACAAAATAATCATTATACAGCACCTCGAATCCGCTGATGAGACAATTCTTTTCCTTATTTCGAGGAAAAATCCGTTCATGAAGTTCGATTCCAGAGAAGAAAACAATCCAATTTAAATTTCCTGATGGACTCATCAAGCAGTTTATTCAACCAGAAACGCGTCGCTTGATTCTGGAAATCGATTAGGAAATTAATTACGGAATTTAATAAAACCCTACACGATAAACCTGAGTGAGAAGCGTGAACCAAAAAGGTATTTGTTTTTTTTTTTTATGAAAAAAATCTCCCAAACAGCTTGGAAATAATTTATTTCTTTGACGGGTAAAATTGGATTAATTTTTCCACACACAAATACAGTGAGACCCCCACATGCGGACGCCTTGACCTGCACACAATTCGACATAGGGACACTTATTTTCCTTTAAAAAATTTAATAAAAAAGGCCCAACATGAGGACACTGACTCAACATAGGGACATTTTGTGATAAAATTGCAAATACATTTCAGGCCAAATTACAAGAAACAGATATTTCCAACCCTAAAATTGATGTGAGAAAAGTTCTTGTGCATTTCTCTCACCAAATTACCATCCATTTAGCTAATTAAAAAAAATACATCCAGCATCAAGGGACTTCTACTTTTTTCACTTGAATGTTATTTTTGTAGATGCCAACATTTCATTGTACAGTACACAGATACACTATTCAATACTCCAAATGTTCTTATTGAGTTGAAAATGCATTCACTAATTCAAATTCAAGTGGCAAACAATTTTTTTTCAGGGAATTCTGAAGAATACTTCTTCCACAAAACAACAATTATAATGTAAGTCTATGAGAAAACAAGACTCAAATTAGGGACGTTTCAACTTGGGGAGACTCTTTATGCACCAATTACGTCCACATCTCGGGGTCTCACTGTACGTTCCCAGAATTGAATTTCCCTGAAAATGATTCATCAAATAAAAGACACATCATCGGAAAAATGGTCGAAAAATATCTCTCACGATCTGACGAATATATTCACCCACATTTTCTTAAAAAACAATAAAATAATAATACTGTTACCTATTGTTGCTGGTCCCGTCAAAGTTCAGACAAGGGATTGCTAATCACGGAAAATTACTGTACAGAAAAGCAGCATTATTCCACAAGAGTAAAAAAGCAAGAACCACTACATTACATAACAGTTCCCCCCAACTTCAAAAACTTCATTGATTAGCAGATTGGCGGGATGCGAAGAATATTGCCAGGTAATCGGATGAGGAATATCGACGCATGCATGTCTTACTTTATTCTGAAGAGTTTTTTATTTTTATTTCCAGCATGAGTTGCTGACGATGAAAAACTATGTGGAATATGATAATGTAAAGCTGAGGTACAGTAATTTGGCTTTTAAATTATTTCGATTACAGCTCAGTTGTACATAACTTGCTTCTTTTTTTTGGGGGCTTGATATACGAGGGTTCTAACAAAAGTTCTCAGAATTAAAATGAAAAAGGCGCTTAATTGAGCTTGAAAAAATTATTCTTTTAGGGAATACATTTTCTTTGGCACACATAAAAATCGGCCGTGTTTGACAAATTTATTTTAATGTTTTGCAAAATTCACCCCGGCAGAGTTTTGCTCTCCACTAAAAAAATAAGGGGCCCTTCCTGCAGTTTTTATTTTATTTTTTTGGCCCAGCTTTAACTTCAGAATTCTTGAAATAAACGGAGCATTAATCTAAAAAAAAACCAATTTTATCCATAATGCGCTCCGTTTTAAATTGTATTTATTACTCATTTTTATTTCATTTTTATCATTTTTATTTAATTTTTGTTATTTTTATTTTATTTCATTTTTGTTATTTTTATTTTATTTCATTTTTATTATTTTTATTTTATTTCATTTTATCATTTTTATTATTCTTATTTATTTCATTTTTATTATTTTGATCTTGTTTCATTTAAATCCCCAATCGCAACAAACCTTGTGTATGTATAACACGTACATACACAAGCCTAAAACTGGATGAAAGGAAACTCGCTCAGCATGTAACCCATGTGCCAATAAGAAACTGCGCAGACGGGATAAAGACTATCTATCTTTCCGGGTGGGGGGTAAAGACCGACTTTCTTTCTTCTCACAAGGGGGGGTATTCATTTTATCATCTTTTTTTATTTTATTGATTCTTACATCCCTTTTTTTTCCTTCATTCTCTTCCTTGTGGTGGAAATAAGCGGCGCAATCAGCGCGGCATTGGCGGGAGCCATTTGTTTCCTGCGACGCTTTTGTGTCCTGGGGGGGGGGGGGGCGAGAGGGGTAATCTGTCCCGCCTGGAAACACATGCCCCCTGGGGACAGGTTAAGATCGCACTGAGCATTGAGGAGGAATACTTGTACAGTACTGTATATTGTAGTAGTGTATAAGCATCACTGTTGTTTCATGTCTGCTGAGAAAATAATGGGGAGTACTGTAATTACAAACTGCACTTTTTGGGATTCAAAAAGCTTCTGGAATTCCCAGCCACTTAATTTTTACCTGTTTCAGTGAGCCAAATAATGTTTGGTTTCACTTTTCTATGAAGGTGAACTTATATCATGAAAAACAAACAAAATATTCTCTAATAAAAGCCCACAGGGTTTATTTAAAGCGAAATTTTTCTCAAGGCATGTAATTAAGAGGCCATAGCAATAATTTACAACAAAAGCATTGAGCACAGCATAGAAAATAAATTGAATTTTGATTCCAAGGGAGACTCAAGTAAGCTTTTTTTGCTCATGTCAGTGTCTCAAGGATTGGTTTTCAGAGTTGCCCTGATTAAGAACATTTGAACAGACTCAGTTTTTATTACAGACCAGGTTCAGTTGGATACTATAAGGGAGACTCAAGTAAGCTTTTTTTGCTCATGTCAGTGTCTCAAGGATTGGTTTTCAGAGTTGCCCTGATTAAGAACATTTGAACAGACTCAGTTTTTATTACAGACCAGGTTCAGTTGGATACTATAAATTTACTAGATTCATGGTATCCTTAAGAGTAGAAGATTCATTCAAATACTTTTGGCAGGTCTAAGCAAGCCAAACTGGTCCACAAATGGCGCATCTGGCATTTAAAATTAATGTAGAACCCAGATTTATCTTCAATATAAACTGGGTTAATTAAAAAAGCAGACAAAGTTTTTGGTATTTGTGAAGTCTTTTGGAGAATTGATTGCTCAAGTCACAATTCATAAAATTGATTGAAACTTTTAGCAATCATTCTCCAAAAGAAAAACAAGAAACACTGGCGAAGGTTTCAATTTACCAATCTTTATTTCTTAGAATTCTTGAATAGGGAATAAAACATATGAAAGGGCATAAAATAAAAAGAAGAATATCTCATTAACTTTACTTTTGAAACAATTTTCTTTAAAGAGTTTTGTTCAGTTAATTGGTGTTTTAAAGGAACTAGCTTCATCTGTAACTGATAATTAACTATAATTTAATTGAATCAACAATTACGTTCAAAACCACTCTGCAATTCAAATGTCACAAAAGTTTTATCAGTTCTTCAACAGGACTGTGAGTAAAGTGAAATAATTCAGTACTTGATTTCTATGCACTGATGTACAAATATATTCATACAATAGTATTCAGATATGAACAAGCAGTTCAATCATACAAGGTAGCTGTGAAGTAAACTTCTGAAATGTGAGAAAAGAAGTTTACTTGAGAACTTTCAAAGACTAATCAACTGAAGGTTACTGTGTGACATACATCACTTAGCAATCTGGACAAGTTCTGAGGTTCTGGAAATATGATCAGGATATTTAGAGTGGAAAAGGATTGGGGAGTCACTCTGGACAATCACAATGCTTGCAGATACAATGGTTTAATTTTAAGACAATAGCACAATAATTTCAGAGGGTTGCACAGGTTAAACAATGAGGACCTAGTTAACACACATATACATTGGTGCAGTCAACAATGCATCTATTGTGGGAATATATCCCACTTTTGACACTCAAGGTTAGTTGGAAAGCCAAGACCAATCTCAAGTGGCAGCAAGGATTATTCTGTTAATGATCCAAGTACAAGAATAGATAAAATTTTAGCATAATTGCTACATTGTTGGAAAAACAGGTTTTCCTAAGTTTCTACATTACAGGGTAACAAAATCCTATGTATTTTTCTTTAAAATGAAAAAAATTGGAAACACTCAAGCAAAAAATAATAATAATCAGTGTGAAATGAAGGCTTCAAAAAAATTCCCCCCAAAACAAAAAAGTGTCTTTTCCAAGCCATTGAATGGATGAACAGAACACTCTATTTGCCGCTTTTCAGCATTCACAAGGTTCACTCAAGATTTCCACAACCAAACCCCCCTTCCCACCCAACCCAAATCCACTCAATGACATTTTAATCACTTCAGAGCAGGAACACGTGAGAACGTGCGATTTGTTTGCGATCGGATGGGGAATCGCGTGCGAAATGTCAATCGCACTGTGGGACGTCCTATGTTTTCCTCTTATCATATCGACCTATTGGGTCAACTCTTCTTTTTTTTCGCCTCCATTATCAATGGGGTTAAACATGGAGTAAAGATGATGAAAAGAAGGAAACATTGAGAATAATAAGAGGTCGGGAGGAGACTGTTTTTTAATGGGATGATTTGAAAACACTGGGGAATTTTTGTAAATGCAGCAGGAGAAGGAAAGGATGCTTCTCATCAACACTTTAGTTCTTGGTAGAAAAGGGGGATTTCCAATATTGTTTTTGGTCTGCTCCTAGAATTTGGAGAGAATCATCAAAGATTTTCTCTGAATTGTTTAATGAATGAATGAACAGAACCGAACACTTTATTTGCAGCTTTTCAGTGTTCACAAGGTTCACTCAAGATTTCCACAACCAAACCCCCCTTCCCACCCAACCCAAATCCACTCAATGACATTTTAATCTCTTCAGAGCAGGAAAGCACAAATTGCTAACAAAAATAAAAGAAAATACAATACAACATGAAATACAACTGGACATCTGACATGTATGCATACACCCATTCATTCCCTGACATTGGTAACAAAACATATGTAAAAATTAATTTAAAGCACACGGTCTTCAGCTTGTTTCTGTATGAGGTTTAGTTGAATGAACAAATCACAGAGAATCTTTGATGAGAAATCATATAAAGCCAACAATTTATCTTGGTCCTTCAAGATTTCAGAAAGGGTCTCTTCATTGAATTCCTGTACTTGTAAATCTATCTTTAGCTTGTTTCTATCAGTATGAAATTATAAAAAAAGCCCTTATAAAAAAAATCAACCTGTATATATATACGCACATCATCTAAACCCGGGATAACCAGAAGAGAAAAAACCCCATCACAGTGACTCAAAAAAAAAGAAAGAAAAAAATAGGGAAGGCAATGTGACAAAAGGATGGTTTAAATAAGTCGAGTCCTTTAAGTTGAACCAATCCTAAATTTCGGGCCACTTCCCAGCGACGGGATAGATTATATGGTTACAACCCCCAGACGGTGACTAATGGGTTCCCCGGGCCGCGGGGCAGGATTTTTAATGGGCCGTGAGGAAACATGGTTTCTCGCTATTCCGGCTCCCTGGGTTATATACGTAAGAGTGTCTGCTGATGGATCCTTGGGCTGGCGCATCGACGGGCTTTTGAGACAAAACTCTCGTCCTCACGAGAAAATACAACAAACAAAAAAAAAAAAAAAAAAAGAGAACGCCCGAAATTGATTCCGGATTTCATCAACTATATATTCCTTGAAAAATACACACACACACACACACGCACATATACACATACACTAAGCTGGGAAGAAAACCGCAAGCAAGTACCAAAACCACTTGACAAATTTAATCATCATTTGTTCCGTTTCAAAATATTTGAAGTTCAGTGGAAATTGTTTTAGAATACACTGTACCTTTATTGTGATATTTAAAACGATTTTCTGATGGAGTTGAAGCCACATAACTTATTTAATTCTCAATTATTCTGCTCAAAAGTACAATATTTTAAAATTGGCAACAATGTTTAAACATTTACTTTGTATAATTCACTGAATATTATTAAAATATTTCTAGGAAAGAATGCTCTTGAATACCTCTCAGGACCTCAATATTGATACACAAGTAGTCTGACATTGATTCCACATAACAATACAGAAACACAGACTGTGAAGAGAATCTGACAAAGTTGAAGCTGTCAGGAATAAAGTTGGTGAGGTTGAAATTGGATAAGTTTTGGGAATAAATTCAACAAAGAATTCAGTTGGGCTATGACCGGGGTGAAATCTCACCCTATTTCAAAGTTGTTGTAATTCAAACACACAAGGATATTTGCAAAAAAAAAATGCTTGAGTGTCACGCACAAGAGCTCTGGCAGAAGTGCAAGATTTTGATAGATTCAGAAATCAGGAAAACTTTCCTCCAAGGACAAATAACAGAACCAGGATTTTAGCAATAAAAAGCTGCCTTGGAGGCTTGTGGAAAACGTGTGTGTGAACCAAGGTCTTTCTTTGTTCACAGTACAGAGATAAATGAAGACAAGAATTTGGGTTCTTAAGTTCAACCGTGTCAAATTACATCCTGTCATTTATTTTTGCGACAGAAGCCACATAAATAACCCATTTAATGCTCAATCCTGCTCCGCCTATAAAAATACTGGAAATTATTTTAAAATATATACAGTACCTCTTAACATGAATACAAATTTTTCACTCACTAATAAATAATCAAAAATATCTCAAAAGAATGTCCTTTGCATTCCTCAGCAGGACCTTGCGAAATTGATTTACGAGTTGTCTGCAATACAAATCCCAAATTCAAGCACACAAACAGAAGCCACATAACCAACGTAATTATCACGTGTTCTGCTTGAAAAGATTTTAATTTGTTCAAAAACAGCATATTTTATTAATGTGGATAAAAAGTGTCCACTCACTCACCAATAAACAGTCAAACTTATCTCCAAATCTTAAAGGTTCAAGATAAACTGTTGGCCTCATATGATTTCTCATCAAAGATTCTCTCTAAATTGTTCATTCAACTAAACCTCATACAGACAAAAGCTGAAGACCTATAGTGTTTTAAATTAACTTGTTACTGATATTTTGTTTTCAATGTCAGGGAATGAATGGGTGTATGCATACATGTCAGATGTCCAGTTGTATTTTGTGGATTGTATTTTCTTTTATTTATTTTTTATGCATTTGGGCTCTGTTTCCTGCTCTGAAGTGATTAAATGTCTTTGAGTGGATTTGGGTTGGGTATGGGGAAGGGGTTTGGTGGTACCCAACCAAAAGCCCCCCCCCCCCCCACATTTTTTAAATGCAAGTTTCATAACAGTGTTTGGTGGCTCTGAGAAAGGCTGCTTGGTTTCATTAGTCCTTAAAATGACTGTTGAATAATCATCTTCAAAATTGCCTTCTGCAGCATCTTCCGCAGTGTCACTGGTGCTCTCAATGTCATTTTCTTCTCAATGTGGCCCTCTTATCTCATCTCCTTCTTCATTATCACATTTCCAGCACCTAGTACTGGCATTTGTACTCTTAACCATGAATAAATAGCCATTGTTGTATGCCTTTCACCACCCTTCTGATTCTTGATGATCTGAAGTGCACCAGCCATTGGATCAACATGGTGAACTGTAGATTTTGCATAAGTCAGCAAGTGATGATACTTTGACATTCAAAGAATCACTGATGACCACTGCAGGTGAGGATTCCCTTTATATACTCAACTTACAAACATATTGGTACTTGGCCTTGTGCTGGGCCTGCTGGTGAAAGGTGCAGCTTACAATCAAGAGTTACAAGGAGCAAGACCTTTAATCCCCAATTTTTGCACCAAGGGGGGGGGGGGGGGCTTTTGGCAGGGGGGGGGGGGCTTTTGGACTACACCCATTTGGCTGTGGAAAACTTGATTGAACCTTGTGAATGCTGAAAAGCGGCAAATGAAGTGTTCTGTTCATTCATTCATCTCCAAATGTGTCCTTGATGCAGTCCTCAGCAGGACCACAAAATTGATTCCCAATTCCATATACACAAACAAATAAAAACAGTGATGGGAATCTGATTATATTGATGAAGCCAAATGTTTAAGCCGTCATTTCCTTGCAAATTGATATAGCGTTGCACAATGAATACAAAAAATAAATACAAACATTCAAATAATTCTCTGCATAGGGATGACTGTAAAATCAGTACAGGATATGGCTGTAAGATACTTTTTCCAAAATTATACAAAAATAATCTGGACAACAACAGTATTTCAGTTAAGATTACAAATATTTTTTTTAAATACAAGACATTTTCATTCCTACTATGTCTCAACACAATTCTCGGACGACCATAACACACTTCTTTGTATAGGTGATCACCATACACAAGCTGATTTATGTTTTACATTTAGCAACCCTTCCAAACATAGTGTGCAGAGGAAAAAAAAGGAAGATTCTGCGGTCCATGGTGATTTATGAACCACAATCAGCAGTTCGCAGGGGTCATTTAGATGGCTGCCAGCGAGACTGCTTGATAACGTTCCCTTGATGATACCCCCGTTTAAAGAGTATCTCAGGCATGCCTTTCGTACCCATTCCCAAACCCGGGGGGTTTATTGTTAACAAAAGACAATGGTGAAGCCGCAAAAAAAATCTATATATATATGTTATATATAAAAATGAACAGATCCAGGGGCATCATCACCATCATCATCTTCTTCTTCTTGGTCTTCTCAGGATGGAATGAAGTTAAGGTTTTTATTCAGGATGTGGTGAGGAGTATAGGGATCAAAAGGATCTCCGTGGTTCTTGGGGAGTCACGCCTTTTCCTTTTTAGGAAACTTTTTAGGTACTGTACATTTATTCATTTTTGTATTATTTTTTTTCTAGATCACAGTTTTAATTGATATTTACGATTCCATGCTTGGATATACAGTATGAGGCATGCGAATGATTTAAAATGCTCTTGAAACTGCAGAGACATTTCGTTTGAAGATGTCTCTTTTTCGTCCTCCTTTTTTTTATTGCGGAAGTGAATCAAAATTTTGAATTTGAAATTTCGAAATTAAGCTCGAACATACAGCGCGCATGCAAATGTATAACGCCAGTTTAAAAAAGCTCTTAAGGCAAAACATTATTTCTCCTGACATCTCCAGCATGTTTTTTCTTCGAATTGTTAGGAATTAAATTGGCAGTTTTGATTTGAACTTATTAATTCACTCTTGAACACACATACAGCCCATGGAAATATTGTATCAATTTAAAATAATAATTGAACTGTAGAAATTCATTTTAATGTGACCTCTCTATTTTCTTTTCCTCCTTTTGGGGAATTAAATTGACAGTTTCAATTTGAAACTTCCGGTTCCATACTTGAAAGTACATCAATTCAAGAACCATTTTTTGATATTCTAAAACAGCAAAAATGTTTCTCAACGACATCTTCAGGTACATTTTGTTCACCGTATATTTTTATTCTAAAAGTCGATTGTACAGTTTTAATTCGTCCTTCCGAATTATTGCTTATTGAAAATAAAGCGTACGCAAATATCATTCAAAATTCTGTAAAACTGTACACATTTTCGCTTCGTTCCAAAGGCATCTTTTTTTTTGTCAGTGCTTCTCTCTTCTAAAAATCTTTCAAGTTTCTTTTGAAGTATAAAATAATAATTCATAATAATAATTACCGGAAAAACTCCATATAATCTCTTTAAATTTTCTTCATCGATATTTCACCTTATTCAAAGTGTGAAAGATCACTTCCATTATGTACATGTATAGAGACTCTTCGTTTGCCAATCACAAAATGATCATTTTAATTCCCAGAGATTGACATTTTCTTCAAATTTCAGCAGACAAGGCAGGTATTTTTTTTATTTTTCCAAGATTGATTCTACTCCAGGGAAGATCACCGGAAACACTCCATAATCTCTTCAAATTTCCCCCCATTAATATGCCACCTTATTCAAAGCGTGATATTTGCCGCCCAGCTTTGATGTGTTTCAAAGCCGAGCATTCAAGTCTTCAAAGTCAACTCCGCTATTTATGCAAATGCAATATTCCGCGTCGCGTCGAACTGTTTTCAGCAAAGAAGCACCTCCCCGGAAGGAAATACGTCTTCGTCCCTGTGTGGCGCAAATGATTGCAAAACCCGGTCGGACGGACTTATATATGGATAACCCTCCTCAGATATTTCCCGTCACCCATATTTATTTATTTACTTGTATATAATGCAAAGTCATGAGTGACACGCTATGATACAGAAGGATTCGTGTTCGATATATGCAAAGCTCCTCATTGAAAACAGAACCGCCTTCGAAAAAAAATATATTTGCTCGGAATTTTGCAAGAAATAATTTGCAGTGTTTTTGTGTGATGGGGTTCTTTGTTCGAAAGTCGAAACGTTTTCGACGATTTGAAAATAAGAAGCGATAATATCGAGGACGAAAATTCTCAGTCGCCCAAGGATTAAAAATAATTCTGAAAAAACCTTTACAAATATTTTCTCGGAATTTTACAAGAAATAACTTGCACCGGTTTTTGCGTGAAGGAAATCTTCGTTTGAAAGTCGAAAGTTTTTTAACTACAGTATTTGAAAATAAGAAGCGATAATATCGAGGACGAAAATTCTCAGTCGCCCAAGGATTAAAAATAATTCGGAAAAAACCTTTAAAAATATTTTCTAGGAATTTTACAAGAAATAATTTGCACCGGTTTTTGCGTGAAGGAAATCTTCGTTTGAAAGTCGAAAGGTTTTTTGACGATTTGAAAATAAGAAGCGATAACATCAAGGACAAAAATTCTGAGTCGCCGAGAGATTAAAAATTAAATCGGAATGCGAGTGACAGGGTATCATCATAATTTCTTCAAGAAAGAATCGATACATCGATTTGCTTTTCAGTTATTCATACACGAGAACTCTCTCATCAAAAAAACCTCGACTTCATACAATGTAGGAAGAATAAGAAAGAAAAAAAGTCACTGTTGAGAATTTAGATAAGAATTGAATTTTTATAGAATGAAACTCGAGAATAGGGTGAATTTCACCCTATTTTAATGTTGGTATAATTCAATCTTGCGAATTCAAAGACTTCGATAGTTTTCGCGAGCCTTTTCAAGTGATGCACACGAGAGTCGAATGAATGAATAATCAGGAAAACTATCCTTCAAGGATCAAGGAAAGTTTTGAGAAGATGGCCTTTGAGTTTCTCAAAATTTAGTCATGATGTAAACCTTGGAGGTTTGAGAATAGGAGTGAGAACCAGATTTACGCCCTGTTTTCACAAATGTATTGTATGAACATATATGTAAATATATATTTATTTATTTATTTTATGAATATATATATATATATTGTACCTTGAAAATAACCACACATAAAATGAAAAGAAATCAAAATTCTTGACCTCGAACTCAATTTCACATTCACCTCCAATGCATATAAAAATGGGAGCAAAAATTAACCTATAATACAGGTCAAAGTGAAATAGAATTTGGGCGGAAATGCGTGAGAGAATTGACAGGTAATGCCTTTGATGGTTCCGTCTACAGCAGAAAATCACCCATATTTATTTATTTACTTGTATATAATGCAAAGTCATGAGTGACACGCTATGATACAGAAGGATTCGTGTTCGATATATGCAAAGCTCCTCATTGAAAACAGAACCGCCTTCGAAAAAAAAAAATATTTGCTCGGAATTTTGCAAGAAATAATTTGCAGTGTTTTTGTGTGATGGGGTTCTTTGTTCGAAAGTCGAAACGTTTTTGACGATTTTAAAATATGAAGCGATAATATCGAGGACGAAAATTCTCAGTCGCCCAAGGATTAAAAATAATTCGGAAAAATCCTTAAAAAATATTTTCTCGGAATTTTACAAGAAATAATTAGCACCGGTTTTTGCGTGAAGGAAATCTTCGTTTGAAAGTCGACAGGTTTTTGACGATTTGAAAATAAGAAGCGATAACATCGAGGACAAAAATTCTGAGTCGCCGAGAGATTAAAAATTAAATCGGAATGCGAGTGACAGGGTATCATCATAATTTCTTCAAGAAAGAATCGATGCATCGATTTGCTTTTCAGTTATTCATACACGAGAACTCTCTCATCAAAAAAACCTCGACATCATGCAATGTAGGAAGAATAAGAAAGAAAAAAAGGCACTGTTGAGAATTTAGATAAGAATTGAATTTTTATAGAATGAAACTCGAGAATAGGGTGAATTTCACCCTATTTTAATATTGGTATAATTCAATCTTGCAAATTCAAAGACTTCGATAGTTTTCCCGAGCCTTTTCAAGCAATACACACGAGAGTCAAATGAATAAATAATCAGGAAAACTATCCTTCAAGGATCAAGGAAAGTTTTGAGAAGATGGCCTTTGAGTTTCTCAAAATTTAGTCATGATGTAAACCTTGGAGGTTTGAGAATAGGAGTGAGGACTAGAGTTACGCCCTGTTTTCACAAATTTATTTTATGAACATATTTATACATATATATATTTATTTATTTATTTATTTTATGAACATATCTATACTAATAAAGTTACTAACTATAATAAACGTTTCATATATCAGAGTTGGAATACTTTTGAAGTTGTCCATTGCAGGAAAAAAAAGTATTAGGGGCAGCTCGAACATGGAAGTTTTGTACCTTGAAAATAACCACACATAAAATAAAAACAAATGAAAATTCTTGACGTCGAACGCAATTTCACATTTACCTCCAATGCATATAAAAATGGGAGCAAAAATTAACCTATAATACAGATCAAAGTGAAATAGAATTTGGGCGGAAATGCGTGAGAGAATTGACAGGTAATGCCTTTGATGGTTCCGTCTACAGCAGAAAAAAAAAAAAAACTCGACCAGGCTTATTTTTCCGGTACGAGGTCAAAGGCAAAATCGATAAAAGCAGGACATATGTCCTGTGGACGTGATTTCCGACATTCGTGTCAGTCTGTTGACCTCGTTTGTCAGGAGGAATGTTTTTAAAACGGTCCTACTCAGCTTTTCTTCACTCATTTCCCGCACGTCACTCCTACATCAGTACTTGAGAATTGTGTACATAAAGCTAAGGAAAACTGCTTCTTTATTTCATCTGCGGCTTTCACACAGATCATAAACCACAAGTGAATTTAGAAAAAAAAGCCAGTCGTACAGACCTTCCTGATTGTCTTGTAGTACTTGTGCAGTACATTCAGATTTCGTACACGTCAATTACAGTACAAGAAAGAAAGGGTATCAAAAGAACAAGTACCCAAACAACGAGTGCGGACCAGTCGCGAAGATCAACCATACACGCGTATACAACACAGTAATCTGGATTTGTTCTTTGCTGCATTTTATCTTTCAGCATAAGTTCATATTGTTCTTTTGTGCACGCTTTTGCCCTACATTCTTCCAGAAATCTAATTTAATCCACATCAATCGTCGCATTATTTCACAGACTTCGCAAGTGAATCATTTCGTTTCTAATTACAAAACGTTTCTGTTCCACAATAAAATGCAAGTTCAATTTATAACGTCACTAATATGAGCATATCGTCATCAAAACCTTTCTTCATTAAATCAAAACGCGAAGCCGATTAGTTCGGATAATTGGACGACTTCCGTTCTATCATGCCTGTACGTTCTTCGACAGAAATTAAATTCAATGAAAATCCGTTCAGAGAACATTTTGCCGGATTCATAAACGCCAACGCACTTACAAATCGGGCAAAGGTATATTTGCTGTATTCTCCGTGAGTGCCGGGCATTCGGTGAAACGATCATACCCTCATCTCGAAAGATCGAATGAAATTCTTTCGAATAAGGGGAAGAAAGAAAGCTCAGTATACATAAAGGAAACACTCACCAATAACGGGATTCTTGTCCGGGATGATGACAGCCGTGTCTTCGGGCTTTGCTTTGGTCCGACCACTGCCAAGACGGTATTTCTCCGGCAATTCGCAACACGTTCGGTCGGGAGACTCACTGGCGAACACTTTCGTCCAAGACGTCACAAGGCACAGAAACACAAAAGTGCACAACGTTTGAAACCAACTCCGTTTCCTGCGCGCCATGAGTTGCATTCAAACTAATTTTTTCGCCTCTCTGCTGATGATTGAAGCAGCACAAAATGAAGTGAATACCCAACACTCCCCGACAAGATGAACGAGTGCTGGGAAAAAAACTGGTTTTTCGCGACGGCTTTCGAGTCCAGACGGGTTTGAATTAGTAAAATACACACTTGTTCCGCACACCGAGCTTCACGAACCGTTTCCGGCTCAAAACTCGTTGGTTTATGAAGGAACACACATAGGTAATAGTTCACGAAGCGCGAACCGTACAGAAAATACGAGTACATCTTCGATGATTCGCATCTCAATAAAACGGTAAAGCTCGTCTCCATGGATTTCTATATTAAATTACTGAAAGAGAACATCAAATATTTTCTCTCAATATTGTCACAGGAGCAGGTTTCGTCGAACCATCAGACGATGAAGTAAAATTCCCAAATGCTTCACAGTACCTGTATATTCCCCACCGACTCGGCGATCATCTCATGACGCGCGCGTTTTCGCGCAACACAAGCAGAAGGACTCACAATCAATAATGGTGGTACAACTCCTGGGGTGTATATATCTCCCAGCATTCAGGTTAATTAACGGAAATCAGGGATATTGGCTGCCTGGCGAAAGCTTTTCGGAAATCAGATCCGCAAGCATGGCCTCTGGGAGATCGGAGATGCCGGAAGACTGATGAATGCAGAGGGATGCAGGAGCTGCAGCTGCTGATGCAGAGGCTGTGCAACATGATCTGCTGGTTCCCCCCCAGGGAAATGGTGTTGACCCTGGGGCAGTTTCCAGCAAGGCACTGAACCAGCTGCAGCAGCAGCAGCCGCTGTCAGAACCAAGGAGGAAACTGCTCATTTTTTTGACCAGAAACTGCCTTTTATTTCTAGAACTACTCAAACTGGTCTCCCAGCAATTTCGTGACAGCTTATATTTTATTTCTGCATGCATACAGTCAAGAGAATTTCGGGCCTCGACCAAGCGCAAGTGCGATGAAGTGAGTCAGTATTGCATCATAAATAATAAAATGATGACAATACCCCTGCTTCATTCTTATTCTCTAAGCATTCTTGTTTTCAAAGTACTGTANCAAGGAGGAAACTGCTCATTTTTTTGACCAGAAACTGCCTTTTATTTCTAGAACTACTCAAACTGGTCTCCCAGCAATTTCGTGACAGCTTATATTTTATTTCTGCATGCATACAGTCAAGAGAATTTCGGGCCTCGACCAAGCGCAAGTGCGATGAAGTGAGTCAGTATTGCATCATAAATAATAAAATGATGACAATACCCCTGCTTCATTCTTATTCTCTAAGCATTCTTGTTTTCAAAGTACTGTATGCGTCAGAGCTCCTGGCGGACGAAAATTGCGTCTTTCACTTGTTGTACTCCCGAGAGATGTACAGGTTCCTGAGCGGATTCTCCGCCATTAGGGATATCGTTGATAGCTGCGCCATCTCGATAAATTTCGTTTCTGAAATGAATAGTGCTTCTCGATCGTTCTCCTGTTTCACGGAAGCTGTTCGCGCCAATTTCATCAGTGATCTTGCGGTGTTCGCTGTATTATTTCGTGGATTGCTACATTCGTAAACATCGGCGATATTCTCAATAAGAGTGAGACGACGACGAGAAACCCGATGATGTGTTATATTCGCAGCTTCGCGGTAAGGATTCCTCCGGCGTTTACAATTATACGAGGCGGGATTCCTGCTGGGTAGCGTGTATATGTATACAGTACAGTGTACAGTCTTTTATTGCGCGTTGTATCAGAAAAGACGCGGAATCGAATCTTTGTACAGTATAAAGTCTACGCTTTCGTGTCCCCGACAGTATCTCATGCTGTATGGTCTGGAAATACGCATCCTCTATGTAAGTTATCGGGGAAATCGCAGCGTGGATATTTAATATGCCTACAAATAATTCACTCCCCGCGATCCTGCTTCTTTCATACGCATCAAATGCAGGTTGAATTTTCTACCATATTGAATTCCGCATAGTATTAAAGTACTGTAGTATGTTTTTCATTACCTTTTCAACGTATCAAGATTTTATAGTGTCCAGACAGAAAAAAATAGCTGCTGAAATTTTATTGCTGTGTTAACGTTTTTCAGATTCAATGCAATAATATGAATCACCCCATTTTTGTGATGCAAGTATTTCTACGGCTTTTATGGAAATCACGGAATTTTCCTCAAATTTTATGCAAAAATGTTTTTCATAAATAATATAGAAAATACTGTAACTCTGATCGAAAAATAAAACAAAATATTGAATATATAATTAATGGACCTGATCCTGCTTTTGGAAGGATTCTTTAAAGATAAACTTGGTCACTTCAGGAGTGATTTGTTTGATTTTTCTTGGAATTTTTACAATGAAAAATATTTAATTTGTCAGCAGAAAAGTCTTGGTTTGCAGGAATGAAGAGCCAAGCCCTGGAAAATCAGTCAATTTTTGAAAGGAATGTCAGCATAACGATTTTTTTGGACAATTAAAGATTGAGTCAAAATCTCCCGAGAAATTTGAGAGGTCTTGAAAATTGAAATAACAAAAATGTTCTTTACGTGAAATAATTTATGGAATGTGAGTCATGTTCCCAACCCAAATGTTTGTTGTTTGGGTGTATGGAGACTCACTTGTACAGTAGCATCCTGCACAAAAAAAGATTTTTTTTTATAATAATGCATATATTAATCATGGTTTCCACTTGGTCCTTGTGCCAAATTATTTGCTGGTTTAGCATCAGTGACCTTCTTCATTTTGATTTCTGATTGTAATAAAAGGGATAAAGTTGCAGACAACCAGATGCTTGCCCTTCCAAAAGACCTCATGGCTTACTTTTCCCAGTTTTTTTCCCAGTGACCTTTTTCCCCCTCGCTTGGAAAAAAAAGGTCAACAATATATACATGTTCGCCCTTCCGCCTTTTGTCCTTACTCCAACCAGCATTCTTGGCAAACAAAAGGGCCTGGATGCGAAAATTCTTCCTCAGCACTGGAACAGTGGCATGTATATATATGTGTACACAAGGGTTGGTTCATAAGTTTTGATCCTTTTTGAAATAGACCCAATAATGGGGTTTCAGCAATTCACTTTTTTTTATTGCATAGCCCCATCATTTGGTAACACTTCAGTACCATTCAACATAATCTCTGCTGGTTTCAATGTTTGTCCATGTGCTAAATCCAACCATCAAAACAGTGCCAAAAATTGAGTTCTGTTTTTGACTTTTGGCACCCTTTTTATCCTTGGACTTATTGCATGGAAAAATCATTGAAACCAGGAAAGATGATGTTGAAGACTACTGAAGTGTTGTCAAATGATGGGGCAATCAAAACAGTACCAAAAATTGCACAAGGGTTGGTTCATAAGTTTTGATCCTTTCTGAAATAGACCCAGTGGGCTTTCAGCAATTCAATTTTTGTTTATTACATAGCCCCATCATTTGGCAACACTTCAGTACTGTTCAACATAATCTCTGCTGGTTTCAATGTTTGTCCATGTGCTAAATCCAACCATCAAAACAGTGCCAAAAATTGCGTTCTGTTGGTGGATTTTTGGCACTCTTTTTATCCTTGGATTTATTGCATAGAAAAATCATTGAAACCAGCAAATATGATGTTGAAGAGTATTGAATTGTTGTCAAATGATGGGGAAATCAAAACAGTGCCAAAAATTGAGTTCTGTTAGTGGATTTTTGGCACTCTTTTGATCCTTGGATTTATTGCATGGAAGAATCATTGAACCAAGCAAAGATGATGTTGAAGAGCATTGAAATGTTGTCAAATGATAGGACAATCGAAAAAGTGCCAAAAATTGAGTTTTGATTTTTGGCACTCTTTTGATCTTTGGATTTATTGCATAGAAAAATCATTGAAACTAGCAAAGATGATGTTGAAGAGCACTGAAATGTTGTCAAATGATGGGGCAATCAAAAAGGTGCCAAAAATTGAGTTCTGATTTTTGGCACTCTTTTGATCCTTGGATTTATTGCATGGAAGAATCATTGAACCAAGCAAAGATGATGTTGAAGAGCATTCAAGTGTTGCCAAATGATGAGGCAATCAAAACAGTGCCAAAAATTGAGTTCTCTTGGTGAATTTTTGGGACTCTTCTGATCCTTGAATTTATTGCATAGGAAAATCATTGGAACCTGCAAAGATTATGTTCAAGAGTAGTGAAGTTTTGTCAAATGATGGGGCTATGTGATAAAAAATTGAATTGGTGGAAGTCTGATGGATGGATCTATTTCAAAAATGCTCAAAACTTATGAACCATCCCTTGTATATATATGTATGTATAGTATATACATGCGTGTATACGTATATATAAAATGCTCCTTTGATTTATCCGGGTCGCTGTGAAAGTGTATGTATCCAAATGATTTACGGGGATTTGCCCCCTCGGGAATTATTTTGACCGCATCTGGGACCGTTTATATACATATACACAATATACATTTATTTTTTTCTTCTCATTTTGTGCATAAAAGGAAATCTTTTGCCAGCAGCTGAATTGATAATGCGGCACGTGTTGCGAATCGCATAAACTTTTCGCCTCCTCTGAACTTGTACACCTATTTATTTTTTTGGCGTATTTTTGTATATAGAGTTGTTGTGTGTCAAATAAGTTTTCTGCAGCATGGGTTAAGCTTAATGTGACGCGATAGAGGCCATTAATGCAGGATTTCCGACGACGACTTCCTTGTGTGACCTATATTCGTTTATATTATTGGCATGCAAAAAAAACGTAGTGAACGCTTTTCAGACCTTGAAGGACTCGCAGAATTCAGAACACATTCCTGGAAACATTTATATTGATCTTCTGGGCTGCAAAATTTAAATTCATGTACGACGACGGGTCTAAAAATAGTTTCGAAATACTGGATGAAATGAGGTGAAAAACAATCGTTTTTCTGAAGAAAAAATAACCTTATTCTTTGGCTCGAGAAAAAAAAATCAGCAGTGTTTTTTGCAGCATTTTTGGGAATTTATTTTGGCAAAACACAGGTTTGGCAGCTTACTTTTGTTGATCACTCAAAATAATGAAGAGCCCATCTCGCAAATTTTTTTTTTTGCGTAGTCGCAGCTTTTTTTCAGAATTCTTGAAATTGACATGACATTAATTCTACGGGTTTACAAAAATTAATTGATTATTAATTTCGCCATTTTCATCAACAGCCGACACTTGGGATACAAAAATTTTGATGGGTGCTGAACTGTTGATGCATGAAAATGGCGTAATTCCGGTACGTGACAGACGTGATTGGAAGCAATTCAATTTTGCAAAATGTGATATTCTATGAGCCTCGTCGTGCTTTTCCTGATTTCAGGAACGAAATATGCTACCGTTTTAATATTGTGTTTCCGGTGTGTGTGAAAGAACTCGGGTGTAAAAAAAAAAGAAGATTTTTCTTCCATGTGTATTTTTTTGCAGTGGAATTATATGTGAACTTTCATCCTCGTATTTTATAAGTTTATGTGTATTGTGAAAATTATTTTTTTGGTATCGCGTTACAGTGATGTGGTATTTTTGGACTGAATTTGAGGTAATTTCTCAATGCGCAAGAAACTGAACCTGTGAGACTTCCGGAGAAATGGATTCGAAAAAAACAGGTGAGTCCTTCAAACGCTTACAATAGTTTTTGAAAAAACATGTGAGTCCTTAAAACGCTTAAAATAGTTTATGCTTGCTGTTTACGGGTGTGTATTTTCGAGGGTTTGATTCGTAACTCATGAGAACTTTTGAAATAGATCCAACGCAGTTCCAACAATTCCAAAAGTTAAAATAAATCGAAATAGCCCCATCAATGTTTGGTAACACTTCAGAGCACTGTTCAACATACTCTCCGCCGATTCCAATTCATTTTTTCACGCAATAAATCAAAACAGTGCTAAAAATCGAGTTACATTAATGAATAGTCGATTGAGCTATTCTACGATGGTGGAAATTAGGCTGCCCTTGTCCCTGAAAATCCATCCCTTTTTCAGGTCGTTCTTCACTGTTGGGGAAAAGCCAGAATAAGTCACAGGTTGCCTAATTAACATTTCTCGATTTTTTGCACTGTTTTGATCGTTGGATTTATCGCATGAAAAAAATACATCGAAATATATGGAGAGTATTTTGAACAACGCTAAAGTGTTGCCAAATTATGAGACTAAATGCCAGTAAAAAAAAAATTTTTTGAATTGTTGAAACTCCTTTATTGGAATTATTTCAAAAAGTCTCGAAACTTATGAACCAACCCTTTTGTACAAAAATATATATATTTAGAGGTGGACAGTTTATTTCAAAAAGTCTCGAAACTTATGAACCAACCCTCTTGTATTTATATATATATTTAGAGGTGGACAGGAAGGCAAAAGTTGCCTGATCCTCAGCTAAGGGTCTTTGCCTAGTTTTTGGCAGTGAAGATAGTGCCAATCACGACCATGGCACGCAATGTGTGATGGGATAGGGCAGCAGCAAAGATGTTTTTTCCCTCCCCCCCTAGGGGGTGAAGATAAGCTGCAAGCAGGGGGCTTCTCAGGTCATCTGTCACCTTATTTCAGGCATACCAAGGGTATCTTTCTTTCTGTTCCTTTCTCTGCTGTATATAGTAGAAAACTTGATGGTTATTCCAGGGAGTCATTACTGGAATATCTGTTGGCAAGCCTGCTCTTACTTTGAGGGAAAAAAAAGTAAATTGCAAAAACTGTGTGTTGACAGAGTGATACTTGATGAAAAATGATGCCATGATCCTCCAGAGTGGCGCTCTTCTATGCCAAAAGTTTCCACCTAAAATAATAAAGCATTTTCAGGATTAAGATCTGCTGATGCTGTGATGATAATTTGAGGCAAAAAATTTGACTATTTGGGCAAATTGGCTGATAATAATTTGAGGCTTGTCCCTTTATATATTGTATAGTTGGTAAAAGGGCAGTTTCAGACCAAAAACATCACCACAAATATGAAAATGAATTTTTTAAAATTAATATTCAGCATGACTCAACATGTCAATTACTGTATCTCAATTGTGCTTTCCTGACCCTCTAATAGCTAACATTATTGTAAAAATGGATTCTTGAATTGAGTGGGGGGGGGTGGTCTAAAATTGTATATGGGAGAGCACTGTATCTCAGAAAATTGTACAACACATTAAAATTAATTGTAAAGATTTGAAAAAAAAATTGAAAAGTTGTATTTTAATATTTCTGCACAGAAATCATATTAAAATATATATTATTATAATTATATTAATAGGGGGTAAAGATTTTAGCCCCTCATTGTAAAACCAACTGTATTTCAGGGTTAGTCTCATTTTGATGATGGTTGTTATTTTTCTAGAACATCACTCACGTTACTTCCTCCAAGGACCTCTAATCAATGATCTTTCCATGTGGCTGTTGTCAGTGATGGATCCGTTTTTCGCGTGTCGCTTTCAACCTGGAAAGCAAAATAAAAAATTGAATAAAATCACACTTGGAGGAAGAACGAAAATACAAGAACTGAAAGAAAAGCATCTGGCTTATCCTCATCATGAAAACAATGTACTGTACACATTCTTTCAAAATTTTGCAGTTTTTAAATATTCTATATATTCCCCCTCACCACATTTCTTCATATATTACTATATTTGGATTAATTCAGTCACCTTATATATATATGTGAAAAAATTGAAGCATCAAAAAAGTAAAAATCAGGAAATTTTAATGTATGTCCAATTTTCCTCAGTTCTTATTATAGTATATCATATAAAATGTGGATAAAAAATTTATCTGATTTTTGTGGATCACTTTCTTTGAAATCCATGGAATATTTTTGCCTGATAGTAAATTCCATGGTGAGCAATCGTCCTGTCAAAAAATTATAGTGTGGGGCAGATTGGAATTTATTTTTGCTCGGTGTCCTGCTGGGCGCGATGACCTGATAAAATGCGGAGAAATGATGCTTCATCTTTTTTTAGTGACATGCATGCAGTTTCTCTGTACTGTAAATTTTTCCCTTTTAAAAGAAGGGCATCCGAGAAATATTTTCCTGAGTTTTATCAGAACGACGAAATCAGGAAAGTATTCATCATTTCTGCAAAGTTTTTCATTCCACAGCTTTTGGAATGTTGAAAATGTGAACATATTTGAGTTTAATCGTGAAATTTTTCAATGCCAGAAGCTTTAACTGAATAAACAAAATATTATGCCTGTTCATATGATTTTTATAAATATGGATATTGAAAATCATGACTTATTGAACTGAGTTGAATTTTAGCCTTAATTTATGCAGGCTTCCAAACGTTCTAATAATTTCAAAATAACCATGTGATAATATATTATATGTTTGTTTATGATTTTTATAACTATTTATATTGAGAAACAAGATTCACACAAAGTTAATTTCTGGCATTCATTTATGCAGGCTTCCAAACGTTCTAATAATTTCAGTGCGAAAATTGTGTATAGAACCATGTGATTGTATAATATATAAAAATATTATATGCTTGTTTATGATTTTTATTCATATTGATATTCAAAAACATGATTTACACAAAGTTCAATTCTGGCCTCAATTTATGCAGACTTCCAAACGTTCCAACAATTTCTGTGCTAAATTTTTGTAACCATCATGGTGGCTTAATCATCATCATTTCAAGTATACTTCGGAGTTTAAAAAAAGGATATACAATATTTTCAGAAATATCAAAATGAGTCTGACAATTTGAATTTCTGAATGAGGCTTCAATTTTATTCACTTGTTTTTTTTCTGGTCTATATTATTTCAGTTAAAAATAAATCGCTTTTATTGATGATCGTGAAATCCGAAAACTGAGGTGAGATCATTTATTTTGATGATCCACTCATTTAAATAATCAAAATAGCGACAACTCGATTTTAAAAATCGTATCTTCACGATGGTCCCCTCGGTTGGGAAAATCTCAAAATGAGCTTGTTGCATTTTGAAAATCAATGAGAGAGAGAGAGAATTAATTTTTGCGAGATGATTTAATTTCAAAACTTTTGACAAAATCCTTCCTCTGGCCTTTTGACGCGTCTTCGGATCAAATGCTGGGGGTGACAAATTACACGGTTCCACGGGGACGCATTTTGGTGACGCTCGCACAATAACGGGGGTGTCTTTCGTCATCCACGGCAGTCCACTGTTTTTGTGTCTTTTCTTTTTGAATCGTGTTATATATATATATATATATTACATATATTTATATCATTTTTTTCGTCCTGAATGTTGTCGCGCGAGTTTTCCAGTATTGATCACGCGCGGATAGCCTGGGTCAGATTTCCCGCGGGGGTATTCGACTCGGGGGTCGGTGAATGCGTTGCAAAGGTTTGTGCTTTGCTGCTGATTGCCTTATTCTGTTTTTACTTGTAAACCCCTTTATTTTTCTCTCCAACCCCCTCTTGTGTGAAAGACACGGATGCTACTGTATATATATATGTATATATATATATATATATATATATATNGAACCATTAGCTTTATACTGTCACCAACTTATTGTATACCTCCTACAACAGGTTGATAGTATTGCTTTCTGTGTTTGACGTTCTGGGACGTCAGGCAAATTCCCGCCTAGCAACTTGTTGCTCCAAAATAGGCAAGGTCATTGCACGTCCGCTTACATTGTCTGGTTTACAGTCATTTCCCTGGCCCCCTTTTGCGGTGTCCCCGTCTTGGTTGCACAGTTGCATCTGGCTTTTATCAAATCTATGAAAGGGTCTGGGTGCACATGTATACAGGTATTCATTGTTGGTCTGGCATTAGCTGATGTTGCTCAGAATATACATATTGCTACTCTAAATTGAGAAGTTGTGTTTCATTTCAACCCCGGCCATAAGAACTAAATCTTCTTGTTAAAAGATAATCCTCAAGGAGTTTACGTTCTTTAGATTAATTGATCTTTGGAAAGAGACGTTTTTCCTAGATCAAAAGTGTCTTTAGATAATTCTCCGGATAGTTTGGGATAACAATACAATTTCTTCTCAAAGATTCTCTCCATACTGTTTAATCCACTAAAAACTTATCTGGGAGTGGGCTGAACTCCTTGTACTTTAATTTGTGTTTGTTAATTGCGTTATGATGTAATTTTTATTACTGCGTGATATTTTGTTTTTGTGATCTATATAGTGAGGTTAAGAAAGTGCATGCATGCATGTACATCAGCTGTGCATTTGTAAATTTTGTGATTTATTTACCTTTTCTTTAATACCCATAAACAGCTAATAGTCTATATTTTCATCCTGATGTAGTGGAATGCATTTGGATGAATGTCAGTGGGGAGAGGAGGGGTTTTGGATGTGCTGGGAACATATTTTGAACTAATGCCAAGAAGCAGAAAACAATTTTCCATCAATCACTCAATAAACAATTTTCTGTTGTATTATATGGAATGAAATTCTGTGGCATTCCTAAATTATCTTCCTTTGATGTTTGTTTTTTAGGGGGAAAGGGGGGTGGAAGTAAAGTGTCAGAAACATTCAGATCTTTATAGTGCATGAAGAAGGGTTATTCCAACTGCCCTAAGTTTTAGAGTGTTTTTTCTATGTCTGAGCAGATGTCACTCCTATAGTTTCAGAGGTTCAATTTGTGAGTCAAGTCATTTTAGTTTAGATTTTGGGTTAAATCAGATTAGGGTTGATATGCTTTTGACTGCTGTTGGTAGCAGAGAAGCAAGTGCCAACTCAGCTCAATATTCAAGAATTTTTTGAATAACCCATGCATTTTGTTGAGTGTGGGGAAAAGGCTGCAGTGCAAGCTGGAGTTCTTTGTCTTCACAATCTTGGTTTTCTCTGCTGTTATCTAGATGTCGCCTTAGAAATGAAAATTCACTGGGTCTGAATGTTGACTGTTCATTTTATTTTACCCCATGTAAGATTATGTTTGGTTGGTCCAGATTGGTGATGTTATTCTCTATCCGGTTTGTGATCACAGTTATATTTACTATGTAAATCAATGGGATATATAAATTCATTTCAAATTGTGCAGATAATCAATTTCAATGCACTCCCCCGAGTTAAATCAGGTGCGTGATCTCTAAAAAAAATGGTCATGTATTTTCCATGATAATGACAAATTATCCTAAAAATTTTTGTTGTTTAGCAAAAAAAAATAAAAATAAAAAATTCCGCGTAATTGAGGGAATGAACAAAAGCTTGAATTTTGAGTCTATGCGTGTCAAAATCGCAATTATTTGAAGGACTCTGACTCAGGGACACAAAATAAACATTCAAAGGCAGTGGAAAAAAATATCGCATTATTGTAATATCCCCAACGGAATATTCTTTTTATTTTTCGTTTTCTCGTCTGTTTTTCCCCTGGCTTTTCCTTGTATCATCCGCCGTCGATGACGTGTGTCTATGCTGTGTCAGTGTCAGAGAGGAGATGTAGTGGAAATGAGGTCTTACATTTATTTTTCTTTTGAAACCTCCC
>CAJPEX010002449.1:8110-34257 GCA_905338405.1 Notodromas monacha
AAAAATTTGTCAAGTAATTCTGAAAAAACCAAACATGCAAAGTAAAATGGTCAAAAGGGTTTTACTCAAGTACAATTACTTCATTCCTCTCCTCACCATTAGACATGTCAACTTTAGCGGCATCGCGCAATTTCGGAATCACGAATCCAGTATTTACAACGCGTTTGGGAACTTCAGGCTCCTGAGGAGAAATTGCCAATCTTTTCACACTCGTTGGTGCTGAAGACGCAGCACTGGAACTCGGCCTCTTCATCGCAGCAGCAGTAGATCCTCCACTCGGTGTAGAAGGTCCAGATGTCGATGCAGTAGCTGCAGCATACGTTCTTGGATGAATTGACATTCTTGCGGTCTTCGGAGTAGCAACACCCTTGTGCTCATCAGCAAACCTCTTGACAAGTGCTCCCATGGAGCCAATTCGAAGAGAGACTTTTGTGGATCCTTCACCAACCGAGACAGTCATCAACTGATCTGAATTCAAGAAAAACAAAAACGAGATCAATAGTAAAAACCATCCAAAATCCCTTGAGAACGATTCTGTACACACCCTCTCATATATATAGTTTTATATTTTTCAAACTTGCCTTGTTCGTTGGTCGTATCATTTGAATTTTCGTCATCACTGACGTGATGTATTTCTGTAAATGTTTCACTCATTTTATCTTTTTGTTTTCCTGCGTAATATACAATAAATGAATTTTTGTTATTATTCTCTTCACGAAAGGTTGGCTTGAAGAACACTGGTACACATTTGTACTTTTCAGTTATTTGTTCCTGCCACCCTCCGCGAGGGGTGAGTCCCCGCGAGAGTTGTCGCTCCCGCGAGGTTCAAGTGGGTTCTGAGGCTGGGGGGATCCTCACGGGGGAAGTGGTTCAATTCGCAGTGAAGGGAATTTGGTTAGGGTGTAGTAACAAAATAAATGAATTTTTGTTATTATTCTCTTCACGAAAGGTTGGCTTGAAGAACACTGGTACACATTTGTACTTTTCAGTTATTTGTTCCTGCCACCCTCCGCGAGGGGTGAGTCCCCGCGAGAGTTGTTGCTCCCGCGAGGTTCAAGTGGGTTCTGAGGCTGGGGGGATCCTTACGGGGGAAGTGGTTCAATATTTGCAGTGAAGGGAATTTGGTTAGGGTGTAGTAACTCACCTTTACGAGTATGTGTTACCCAAGAGGTTGGGACTTTGGGGATTTTTTTGTTGTACAAGGTTGGTCCAGTTGTAAAGTGCAGGAAGATTTTTTCATTAGTTTGTTCCAAGAGAGGCTTTACCACAATCTTCCTCCATTGTTATGACAACATTATTCCATCATCCTATTCATTCGACATGCAATATTCAAGTTGACATAATTACAAAATTCTTGAAACAATTAAATGTCCTTATTTAGGATATCCTGGCAATATTTGCAGAAAATTCACCCTTGGATAGCAGAGGGTTCCTTTGTATCGCATGGCAGAGTCAGAGTTTAGTTTGACCCCAGATCACTGAAATGCTCCCAGCAGTGTGGCAGGGTTAGTCAGAAAAAGTCTGGGAGGTAAATCTGCTATTGTTTTCAGGAATCTCCACAGCAAATCCTATGCCAGGAATGCAGGAAAAAATCACCCAATGAGGGATTTATTCATTTAATTTTTAATCAAAATGTTGTGCAGGAATTATAAAAAAATATTGGACTTTTTGCTGACTATAAGGCCTTGGTATAAAAGTAGGATTTTTTAAATCTTTAGCGTTCAGAGGCAGATAATTTTGCAAAAGTATCTCAACTTTGCCTCACAAGTGTAAATGATTTCATTTCATTTTGAATTAATTATCTTGTTGCAAACAAAATACCCTAGGGAATTGAATCTGAACCAAGTCACACCATGGGTGAAGAGTTTTACTCAGATACCACAATTTAATCACTTCAAAATTGCATTCAACCTATGGACCATATGCAAGTAATTCATGGTTTCATCATCACGAGCAGAACCTTTAAAGTTGTACTCTGACCTCGGGTCATCAACAAACATTTTGGTTTGAAATTTTCCTCCCGTAAACTAGATTTGTTTCACCATTTTTCCTCGAAAATGGAGAAGAAGAACCTCCAGAAAAACATGGCCTGGAAGAAAGGACCCTGCTTGGTTCCTGTTCGTAGGCGAAAATGGCGGAATTTCCCGTCTGTTGGCAAGGGCCAGACAAGGGCCAGTGATCGACGGAGAATAAACGCGCTCGGGTTCTTTCGCCGGTTGAACAAGTTTCCTCCGGGTGTTTGCGACGGCTTTGAGGCATGAGCAAGGAACAAATTCACCAAACAATGTGCTGTACAATCCTTTCCTTTAAAAAAAAAAAATGAAAAAATAAATCGAGCGAACGTAACAAAAAATAGAAAACAAGTTTCCTGGAATGGACTCTTGTCATGCGAAGAATTCCAGATTCTTCGGGTGCTTCGTTTGTACTGAATGGAACTTTGCTCGGCGAAATCCCGTAACTGACAAAAACTCGAGGGAGAAATACCCGTCCTTTCAGGCAGATTTCTGGGAAAATCTAGTCTGGGTTCAGAAATCAACCACATGATGAGCCGACAGCATTGCACCTATTCGCATCCACACTTTTTATACCTTCAAGTACGGTTGCTAAAAAATATACATTTCTCAAACTTGCGAAATTTCCACTCTTGGTTAGGGTGGCGTTTACTTCCATTTATCCATGATTCGAATGAGCTTGGACAGGATTAGGAACAATGTGATGTTCAAGAGAAGAGCTGATGTATTTGAGCACCCGAAATGCCAATTTGAAAGATTTTCAGCAGAAGACCTTGAATTAATGCCCAAAGCAGCAGAAGACCTTGTTCTGTCTTCATTGGAGACAAAACAATAATAATAATAATAAAACTTCTAGTAATTGGAAAACTTCAGTGAGAAAAGCTCCGTTTCGACTTATTTTTTTCCATATTTTCGAATCCTCTAAAACATTCATCGTGCAAATTTTTTTCTGAACCCATCACAGAAAAAATCATTTTCCTCAGATGAAAAAAATAAAAAACAGAAAATTTGATTGAATAATTCTCGATTATACAGAACAACAATAAATCAAGTTACTCCTTTACCATTTGTGTGTTGAATAATAATTTATCCAAATCTGCATTTTCCTTATCCCCACGCTTGTTTGGTTTTTCCTAATCACACTAATGAAATAGTGAAATTTCCGATCTAAAATTTTGAACAACACGAAAATGAAGACTATCAAATAAGTAGATATAGCAACTAAGATGCTGCATGCTCATATTATCTGACGACATTCTCAATCACACAGTCCAGAAAACATAATTTTGCCCATTTTTGAAGCTCAACAAATTTAAAATTTGAATTAAAGAGGTCTAGAAAAATCATTCGCATCACTGAAATTTTAATGAGCTCACAAAATCAATAACGTCTGCTCATACTTCTCATCAATCGAACTCTGGAAGAATAGTTTTGAATTTTTTTCACGATTATGAAATCAACCTTCCTCGAACATAAAAGAAACATAAAAATGAGGTTTAATTCAACCAAGTTGGCCATATAAGAACATATCTGATAAGACAGCTATAGGTACAATATCATTTCTTGGAACACGAACATTCGAATCGGACGAAGTTAAGATCGCAGTCCAGCGACTGCAGTGACTATTTCGATAAAATCTGGCCACAAAAAAAAACCCCCAGGGGCGAGAAATAAAACTGGAGCCAGGGAATATTGACCCCCACTCTCTTGGAATGGGTTCACGTCCCAGGAACCAATACCCAACACACTGCAATTCGGCTCTTCTTCCGTTCTGTATTTGTCCTGCGTGGTGTGTCTCTTTTCTTGGAAAGTAATCCCAACCCGATAAACTCCTTCGTGGTACCGTGACCACAGAATGATTGCGAGGGGTAAAGAGGGAATAAGAAGAAACCCCATGGACAGGAGCCAGCTCCGAGCCAATTCACCCCCTCAATAAGACATTGGGGGGTTCGTTGGTTCGAGTTCTGCTGCCCGAGGCAGAAATTAAAGCCTAGAAAAACACCGGCACTGGGATGTAATCGGGAAAGTTTTTTCGCTGTTCCAGATGACCAGCTAGACAGACTCTATGTTGTCTGTATGGTCATCCAAAAAAAAGAGACATGAAATGTACGTTTTTATGTAATAAAACAAAACAAAAAATGTGGTGCGTGCAGGGGAAAGAAGAAGCTGATCGATGGGACTGAAAATCTCCGTATAGCGGCTGACGTTCTTTGAGGCATTGTGTTCTGCTATCTTCGCCTCTTGGACATTCGCCCTTGTTTTATTTTTTTATTTTATTTTTTTGCTACAGGGTGTCCGTCGAAATCCATCCACTCAACCAATGCCCTTTTTGTTCTCGCATCAAATTCCCGAGGAATTCTCTGAATACCTCAATGGGGTAGAATAATATTTGCGCAGTACCACCGCAGTATTGCGAAGATTGGCATCGAAAAATACGCGTGGGTCGGGTCTGGTTTCAGAATAACTACTGCAATTTATTCCGTGCTGGGTTTCATTTCGAATACATTCTTTCTTGAGTTATTTATATAGATGATAAAATTTCCGTAAAACTTTTAGATTTTCACATGGTCGAATATTTCGAGCAGAAAACCAGGAGGCGAGGAAACGTTCCCGAGGATTTGGTCTTCCATTCTTAGGCTGAAGAGTATGTAGTACATATTTGTATTTGAGTTTCTTTGCATTTGTGCTTGATGTGATTGATGGCTATAAGTGCACATTGTACTGTACTCTACCAGGCCAGTATATATGCTCAACGTAAGACTGATCACCCTTTCCAAATTTTTCTTTTCTTTTCCCCAGTGAGTCGTCTGGAAAACACGCATTATCAAGGAATTTCATTCGCAATTAAGGAACTGTGTTTTTACACATATTATGTCTTAGCTCATGATAGATGAGGGCAATGGACAAATAAAACAGCGCTGAGAACACCGTGTATACATTTTCTTTATGCTTTCTGTTTGTCGTTTGGGAAATGTTTTTTTTTCAAGTAATTTCATTCGCTTAAAGTCACAATAGAGTCACGGTTTTGAAACACATTGCTTAGTATGGTGCATACTTCAGGTGATAGTAAAAAAATAGACCACGGAACACCGTGTGAATTTCCTTTTTTTCAGTTGGTCGAAAATAATGGAAAATGGAGATTTTCCAAGAAATTCATTCCCGCACATTCGCAAAAAAATCTTGTTTTCAGACATTATTTCGGGGTTAATACTGTAGTAAAGGGTACACCGTGTAAATTTAATTTTTTACAGTCGGTCATCTGGAATATTCACATTTTCAAGGAAGTTCATTCTGTCACATGAGCAACAATAAATTCTTGTTTTTGATACATTATTTTTTAGTTCATTGTATGATATATAAATAAAAAAAAATAGCACAGGGAAATACAGTAGTGGTGAATTTTGATTTCTAATGGTGGTCGTCTAAACAATTGACACTTTCAATGAATTTTTTTCTCCCATCATTACATTCGCAGTAACATTATTTTAGACAAATAACATTATTAACAGTTAACATTAACATTATTAACAGTTAACATTAACATTATTAGTTAACATTATTTTTAGACAAATTCTAATTTCGTAGCTCATGGTAGGTAATAGCAATATGGGGAAACATCGCAGGGAACACCCTGTAAAATCTGTAGAAAATAGTGTCCTCTTCCCGGCTTCAGAGGTGATGTTTTATTTATATCAGGAACCGACCAGGGTGATATCTCGGAATCGGAAGCGGTTTCAACGACCCAGGGACCGATTTTTCTTTCCTCGGGGATAAAATATCAGCCCTGTTGCTTGCTTTTCCTGATGATTTCTTTCCTTTCTTCTTTTGCTTCTTTTCTATATTCAACAGATGTTATGCATGATTGGGTGTGAAATAATGCCGCGAATTTATGTGCTGAACTGACAATCCCCTGGAGCCCCATCGTGTATCAAACCCGCGATTGCTTTTCTTCAGTAGAGAACATTTCCAGTTTTCATTCGTGGCTTTTTCTTGGTCCGAAGAATATTGCACTGTAGTGAAAATCCTTGTGAAATAGAAAAAAAGAAGTTTATGTACCTCTGCCAAGTTTGAACTTCTTTGTTGGGGGCATCGCCTTTTATTTGTCTGACGAATCGCGCAAATGTACGGGAATGCCGAGAGTTTCCATGGAAACTTTCTTTTGTTTGCTCTGAACCCTGGGCTGATGGCTGATTTTCCGAGCTTTTATTGGAGATGTTTTCTTGTAATCGGAAATTTATTTGCAGTTCTGTGCTGGGCCATTTATAAAAATGTATTACAGTACACTATTCTGAAAAAGATGCATGCATGGTTACCCATAAACTTTAATACCCATTTGAGAGGCATTTGAAAATGATTGACTTTCATAGCTCAAACAAATCGAATATTAATTGCTTTTTTCTTTTATACAAACTTGTAGAGATTCATATGTAATTTTATCCAAATTGGTCCATGTTCAGAATATTTCCATCGCCATTCAAATTTCACAACTAACTTCTTGATTGAGAAGTTTGATTTGTTTTGACTCTTTTGAGACACTGACAGCATTGAATCTTCAATTAATCCTACTTTAAAAAGCAACAAAATATTTTTCAAGCCCATAAAAAGTTTCAATTCATTTGACACATAACATCATCTCAATACTGTATTCAAAAATTATTTATTTAAAATCAAAAAACTCGCTTTTCGTTTTATTTGACCACTGCTGCTCAGCTTCTCATCAGCATTCTAAAACCATCATTACACAATTCGAATGGAATTTTAATTTTTTACTTTTGAAAAACATTTGCATGGGCACATTTTGAAAAAAATACAACAATAATATAATTAATCATAGACAAATAAGGGAATACAAATATTTACAAGAAATCTAATTTTTGTGGATGTTCAACTTACCATTAGGCATTTTCATTTCTCAAAGTACATTCATTTGAAAATCATTTCATGACCAGCCTGTACAGCAGGAATGTAAGTGAATAAAATATATATAGCCTTGCTAAGTTTATCAACTTTTAAAGATATGCTTCTCCTTTTGCAATCATGTGAGTTTTATTTTCCACAGAAAAACAGGTTGAATAAGTAAAATGCAAGCAACCAGCCAGTTAGTGGCCAGGTACTCATTCTGTCACCTTGAATATATGCGTGTCTGGTCAGCCGCCAGCCGTTCAATTCACGGTCGTGCACCTGCCAGCCGTCAAACGCCAGTCCCTCCAATTGCCAGCCAGGGCAGTGCTTGGTCTCTCCAATCCCCAACCCACCAAACTGCGGTCCAGTCACCCAATTGTCGGGGCACCCCAACAATTGGGTGACTAGGATCCCATTGATTCTAAAATCCTGTTTTGCAGTGTTTGAAGATCAGAATGGTTTCCTGCCACAAATTTCAGCAATGTTAGGTTAGTTCAATTTATGTTGGTTTAATTTAGGTTAGGTTAGTTTAGGTTAGGTTAGGTTAGGTTAGGTACCGCAGTTTGGTGGGCTGGGGATTGGAGAGACCAAGCACTGCCCTGGCTGGCAATTGGAGGGACTGGCGTTTGACGGCTGGCGGGTGCGCAACTGTGAATTGAACGGCTGGCGGCTGACCTGGTACCGAATATATGTCCCTATGATTTTCCTAAAGTTTTGAAGAAACAATTTAAAATTGAAGAAATAACAAAGTTTTACTGTGAGATTGATAAATGAAAAGGTAAGAGAGGATGAGAGAAACCTGTTTTATTGGCTTTCTTCCCAATGAGAAGAGCATTCTCTCTACAAATGTGGAATGAAGACTTGTGTCCAGGGACATCAGGTCTCAGGAACTGAATTCTGGTTCCAAGTTTTGTAATGAATTCTTCCAGTTCCCACCAATCAGAGGCACCCTAATTATATATCTCTAGCTTTCTCTGGTTTGTAATCACAGTCCACAATAATGCACAATACTGTACAATGAAACAGTGCATCACAGTTGCCCCCTGCACAAAAGACCTCCCTCACAGAGGCTTTTTGCACAAAAGACTGTTCCTCCAACACAATGGACTAAATCCGCATGATAGACTTTGGTTGGTTTAAAATGAAAGCTAAAAGGTTAAAATTTTAAGTTTCTACTGACGGAATTTGCCCAACAGACTTATCAATCAACAGACTAGTCGGTTGACTAGTCTGTGGAAGCAAGTTGTGCGCTTTAGTCAGGTGACCTGACTGAAGGATTTGGCTGAAATGTATAGAAATGCAGTTTTACCATCAACTCAATATGCACTCCATCAAATTATATCTTACTGTAAATAGTGTAAACATCCCTGAAACAATCCAACCGAGATTCCTTTGCTTGTATTGCATTTTTGTAAAATTGGATGCTACATTTGTATGCAAAAATTTCTTATTGTATTTTTGGATGTATTGCATTTTTACATTCAAATTCTCCCCCGCACAATGGACTTTATCCTTTGAACATACTAGTCTGTTGTTTGATAAGTCTGTTGGGCAAATACCGTCATTAGAAAATTTAAATTTCTACCTTTTACCCTTAATTTTAACCAAAGCAAAGTCTGTTATGCACTAAATCAGGTAACACAACCTCCTTTTGACGGAGGTCTCTGTCAGAAAACACGTTTTTAGGCGACACCCCCTCCAGACAACACGCCCCCCGTTGACAAACACTACGTGACAAAATAACATAACACGTTTATGGTGGACTGTGATTATAAACCAGAGAAAGCTAAAGATACATAATTAAGGTGCCCCCTTACTTAATTCCCGGCCAGAATAAGCTGGCTGATTGCCCTGTCTGACGATGTTCAACCATTTTACCACTGAACTACCGTATATGATTAAATTTTGATGTTCAGTTGATTACTTCCTCAGCAACCGAAAATCAGGCAGAAAAACCACCAGATTCTGAAGATTTACTTAGTTGTGAATATTGTGATTGCATATTTATACCATGATGAATTGTTATGATCTGACGCAGTTATATGTATCACACCTGCTCTTCTTTCTTTTGGGAAATGAATATATAACAGACCCCTATGCTTACTTTGTGCGAGTTAATGAACCGTGGAGAAGGTGACCAGCCTCGGAAGAGTTGGCGAAAACATTGATGGTAATGGAAACAGCAGGGATCACATAATCGGATGAATGTTGGAGTGAGCTAAAGCAGCTACTTCCAAGGTTCCATGACCCAAAGGCCTTTGCTTGGAACATCACCAGCATTCCCAAGAGCTTTATTTCTGGCGTCCCTCGAGACCCCGGGAAGGCGCAGGAAACTTGGAAGACCTCGTAACCACTTTTCTTCTAAGCCGACAATTCATCTCTAACCCGCCATCGTGTGATCTTCGGAAATTCGATTCATGTTATTCCATGACCCGGCTCCTGTGTTTTGAACATCAAACGTCAGCAAGTTTCCAGGACAGAATTGATTCCTCCAGGGTTGAAAGGGCTCGTCAAAGGCCAATAGCTTAACGGTCACAAGAAGAGAAGATATCCGATCTTCTTCATCCTTTTTCGGCAGAAAAAAATTCTCTTCTATTGTTTCGAGTTTGGAAAACCAGAAATCGCATTCTTTGAAGAATAGTGGGTGCGTAAATGATTCCCGTGAATGTGTATCTTTGAATGCCGAAGCGGATATCACCGCGTATATCATAATTTCGAACCGTTTCCCTGAGGTCACCATATAAAGAATATTTGTGTATTGCTGATTTTATCCAAAAAATATTAAATCACAACTGATATGCTTCAGTGAGCAGACCATCGGTCCGCTTCTTTGGGTCAATTATGAAGCGGGGTCAACTGAAAACGATGAAAATGAATGTGGTATATTTTAATTTATAGGTAAAGACGAAAAACAAATGGAAAATTAAAAATAATCAGCGCGTCAAGTCAATAATACGCATCATCGGCAATAAAGTCATCGCCTGTGCAGAAAAAAAATTCCCCAACGCAGAATAAAAATCTATGAAAATCAAGCAACTTTTTCGAATATTGAGATATTTTCAATAAAAATATAATCGTATTCATGTGATTACGAAATTCAGCCAATTATTGTCTGCGTGAGAACATATGTTTGTTTGGATTTCGTGTCTCATTAAAAAAAAATTCTGCACTATAGATTTCAGAGCAACGTTCAAACTCTAACAGAAAAGTAATCCATGATGATCATTCTATTCCAGGTACTGCTGTATGATAATATTGCAAAGTTTTAAAATTTTGATATACAGTACATGATAAAGTGATTGTAAAGTTCCCACTTAGTTGATCAATATCGAAATATAACTTTTGGCATTTCGATTCGCTAGCTTTTGCACACATAAATAATTTCCAGTCCAATAGGTTGGAGCTTCTCGGGAATTTTAAATCTGTTTCAAACTCGATCAAAAAAATGATAAAACTTTCTGGATACGAGCTACGCATCTTCATTTCCAAAAAAAGTTTTAGCTTCTCCAACGAGATCGATTCCGTATACTGGGATTTATCCTGTTCAGAAAAAAGTACTGTACATTCTTTGCATTAAATTGCCTTTTTTTTAGGGGGAAAACGTGAATCTTGAGGAGGGGAAGAAGAAGGATAATGAGGCACCCCAGAGATATCGCAACAGATTTTCTCAGAATTCAGTGCTTAGCCTAACATACCAGCAGAAAAATATCCGGATTAGGACGAAAATCAGGATGTAAAGAAGGAAAAAAAAAGCTCTAATCTGACAACGGCAAATAGCAGCACAGGAAATTGGGTAAAAGACGAGAGAGGAGGCTTTCGGGTTTGCTCAACGCAGCATAGCTTTAGCAAAGATGAGAGATACTCTCAACAGCACACCCAAGTCATTTTTTTTCTCTTCTATTATTCTTCCTATTCTTCTTCTTTTTCTGCCCTCGGGACTCTTGATTCCTGCATGTGTGTACAAGAGCTAGGGTGCTGAGATACACACAATGCTTTAGAAAACGGCGCAGCAGCGATTTCACGGTTCTTATCGACTCGCGCCAGCGGCCACGTGAAGCAGCAGCATAGGCATATATTTATTTTTATTTTATTTTTTAGCGCGCAATTTTCGAGAGAGTGTTTGCTGGATGAACGAACTGCTTCTGAGGGATTAGCGAAGTCTGGGACGAGGGGAGATGCCGGGGGAATATCTTATTACGTCCTGCTTAAGGGTTCGCCAATCACGATAACCCCTTTTTTCCGGGGTGTGCTACTGGGGGGATCCGATCATTTTTCACGCTTTTTTGGCCGCAAATTTCTTTGCTGAGTTTCTCGCCCCGCAGCTGATGAAAGCAAAGCTTTGGATCCTTTTGTGATGGAATCAAGAAAAGCTCGTTTCAACTGGAGTATTTCTCATGAATCCTATTCGATATCTCCGATGATGGAATCCGACGAAATATATCATCATTGATATTTTTAAAAAATGATAGGGAAATAAATGCTGTCAATTATTGCAATAATTATTGTGACTTTACATGTCCGCTGAATGTACAGCATGTTTTTGCCAGGATAACTCGAAACTTTCTTTTCCAACTGATTTAAAATTATAATTTACTTCGATTTTTATTGATTTCTTTCGTACAATCCAGGTGGAAACATTTTCCGAAGTGGTTTTGATTGGGAGAAATGTCTCTGATTTTTTTCATAGCAAATTTACTGCCTGCTAAGAGCACATTTTAAAAAAAATAAATCAAGCATTTTCCCTTCACATCTGATCATGATTGTAATTATATTATAATTTTATTCATTATCCGTGAAATTCAGCTTGGAAAATTTGTACAGAGCGGTTGTGATTGCTGGGCAACATTTATCTGATTTTTAGAATTGAGAGTGTGCGTGTATGCCATGAGAAAAATTTTTCGTCAAAATAAATGGACCCTTTTCTCCCAACTCATAAAAAATTATAATTCAACGGAAATTGTATTGCTTAGCAAAATTCAGCTGGGGAAACTCTTCCGATGGGGTTGTGATTCGGAAAATATTGGTTGATTTTTAATACTGATAATGTACGCTCATGTTAAAAGGAGATTTTGTTTTTCAAAATAAATCAATCCTTTTTCTTCTCCAACCCATTTCAAAACGTGGGTTAATTAGAATTGTATTGATTATCCTTCGCGAAATCCGGTTGTAAAAATTATCCCAAGTGGAACATATATGTCTGGGATTTTTCATTAAAGAATTTATTTCAAGATTTCTGGCCAGTTGAGCATAACATATTTATTAGGATGAGTTATAGTGTCCTATACAAAATTATAGCTTTTTCTTTTAGCCATTTTTTCGATTGTTGTTAATGTAGTATAGCCAATTTTTTTTATCAAATTCAGCTGCTTTCATGTAAATCCGAAAATATTCTGAAAAAGTGAAAGATTTTCAGGAAATCAAAGTATTTCAGGACGATATTGAAGCGAAAGAACAAGCTTGGGGGGGAAAATGACAGCAACGTGCGGGTCAGAATCGAGAATGGCCAAGTCACGCTCATCAAACATGACACCCAATCCGGGCCTCTTTTATCTTTTGCACTTCCTGTTCTGAATTCTTGAACGAAGGAGCTCTTGTGTGGAATGAATGCACATGAATCTCTGACAGCTAGAAGCGAAAAAGAGGGAAAAAATAGAGAAGATAGGAAGCAAGAACGAAACGTGCCATTGGCCTTGCATCGTTCTACTATAACCCCCGGATATTTTTGATTTCTCGAGAACTTCCGTGATTTTCGGGGGATCGTTGAATTGATCTCGCGTGATATGCTGAGGGATCATTGAATTGATCTTCTACGACATCTGAATATCACGCAGGAATACTGTATGTGAGAGTAAACTGCACGATTTTGTAATGTCTTCTTTCCGTTAAGAAACTCGATTAGTGTTGCATCCAGAATAAAATATTCATGCCCAGAATTAACGATAAAACAAATCGAAATTCCACAAGTCATACAAAATGGAAAAGTGACCAATTTCAAAATTTACAAGTGGAAAACTTTTAAAACTCAGGTTTATCTGAGACATGCTGAAGATCCAGAGTATTTAATTTTTCAATCTCCTAAGAGACAAACAGCAGCAGAGAGAGGAAACTACTGTTGGTCTGACAATAGTTGTCTTTCAGCTTTTTCAAATTCTGAAATGTGAAGATTAACTCAATCCTCTTGTCATAAATGGACCCAATATATTGGGTCCATTTATGACAAGAGGATTGAGTTAATCTTCACATGCAACTATAGTTGCAATCTACAGCATTTGCTGAGTATTTTTTCATGCTCGGATTTTATGACCGAGCAAATTTTTTTCCCCTCAAATGTTTTCATATATCGGTAATTACTCCCAAAATTAAAATGACTAAGATGATCTAATTTTGAAGTTGGTATCTTTTTTATTTTTGAATGCAATAAATACCTCAGCTTGCTTCAGAATTCAGTAATCGGCACTTTGCCATATGTTTTCCCACATGCTAACAATATTTTTGCATTCATAACTTTTACAAATATATTACTCTCTTCACGTACTTTGATCATTTTTTGAAGCTTCAACCTTCAAATCAATTTCATGGCACTTCTCTAGGCTGCAGAATATTGAACTAGTTTCTGAGGATAAAATTCAAAATGCGGAAGAAGGCCTCTGCAAATATATTATGAAATATATGCAGTCATGAAAATAGTTAAAATTTAAAAGTTTCAAAATATAGACTGACATTCTGTCAATCCTTGACCTTGAGTTCGAAAAACAATGTCCAACTTGAACATAATCTGGAAGTCCTCGACTTACTTGCTCTTTCCTCGCGCAGCATATTTTTTATTTCCTTTTTGGCTACATCTCCGGATCTCCCAGCAGAGCGAGGCCTTTTGATCCTCGTTCACGAATACAACGTATTCTGATGTAAAAGAGGCTGATCGACGATAAACATGCCCGTTTTCCGGCGTCCTTCACAAAAATACGGATGCATCAGTGGCTGTTTTCCTGAATCAGGCCAGCAACTGAACACACAGCGTGTGCGGCGTATATATATGTGAGCATCAGAGAGTCAGACTGGACTTGATCGTCGCGGATCATTACCAACAACTCTCGAGCTTCAGGCTTTCCGCTGCATAACACGAAATCAGAAGAAAAGATTTCCGTGATTAAGTGGATATAGAGAAATAAGAAGAGAAGATGGAAGCACGCCAAAAATATAAAGAAAAAAGAGAAAAAGCCAGGGTTCTTTAGAAGGGTTGGTTCACGAGTTTTGAGACATCTTGAAATACAGTGAGACCCCCACATGCGGAGACCTTGACCTGCGGACAATTTGACGTAGGGACACGTATTCTCCCAGAAAAAAATGATAAAAAAGGCCTGACATGAGGACCCTGATTTGACATAGGGACATTTTGTGATGAAATTGCAAGTTCATTTCAGGTCAAATTACAAGAAACAGATATTTCCAACCCTAAAATTGATGTAAGAAAAGTTCTTGGGCATGTCTTTCACCAATTTACCATCCATTTAGCTAACTTTAAAAAATTAAGTCCAGCATATAGAGTGACTTCTAATTTTTTCACTTGAATGTTATTTTTGTGGATATCAACATTTCAATGTACTTTACAGAGATGCACTATTCAATGCTCCAAATGTTCTTTTTGAGTTGGATATGTATACAATAATTCAAATTCAAATGCCAAACAATTTTTTCAGGGAATTCTGAAGAATATTTCTCCTATAAAACACCAATTAAAAACTATATAATGTAAGTCTATGGGAAAATAAGACTAAACTTAGGGACTATTCGACTTAGGGACACTCTTGATGCACCAATTATGTCTGCATCTTATTGGGGTCTCACTGTATATCCAACGTGGGGTTTCAACAATTTGTTCTATTTGTATATTTTAGCCCCAACATTTGGCATTACTTCAGTGTCACTGAACATGCTCTGCAAATTCAATGCATTTTTTCATGCAATAAATCCAAAAGTGCCCAAAATTGAGTTCTGTTAGCTGATTTGGGACCCTGAGACTTTCTGGCTGTTTTTGAACAGCCAGGAGAATGACCTGAACAAAAGTGATAAAGAACCTGAAAAAATTAATTTAGAGGATATATTAGGGACAGCTTCATTTCTGCCATTGAAGAGGAGTGTAACCCTTCTGCAGCAAGGTTGGACTTTTTTTGCAGATTTTGGCTGCACTCAAGAATGACATAAAAAAAAAACAATGACAGCGATTGTGGGGAAAAAGTTGGGAAACATCCTGATTTTTTTGTAAGTTTCCACAGAAGCACTTTACTGAAAAACAAATAATAATAATAATAATAACGTTTTCAAGGCTCTCTTGTTTTCACTGATATTGTGTTGTTCCCTAATTCAAAGATTACATTTAGGCTTGAAAGAAAGGAGACCAGGTTAGAGGTATTTACAGGATAATTCCAACTTGAAACTTCCATTAACCTTTCCTTATCCCTGGATACGATCTGACTTTGCCCTTCCCTAGGACCCTGGCAGGGGTTGCGTAACCTTGGGTAAAAATGAAATGCAGGCCCAACGAAAAAAAGTCTAACTTTGCCATGGCAGGCAGGAAATAAGTACGCTGCCACCATCCTAGGGTCAATCAGCTAATGGAACATGGTTTTCGGCTATGTATTGTCCCAGAAACATCATCAANAATAAGTACAGAGCATATGTACTTCTACGATATCATTGCTGTATGAGCACGATTGTCATTTTTCAAATATTCTGCTACACAGTGTGATTGTGCTTCAGACGTCTGCTTTGTTGCATCAAGGAACCAAGACAAGGAAGATTATCGTGAAAATGAAATAAAATTTAAATAAATAAATTGACTCATTGAGAAGTGATGGGTGCAATTTCATTTTAGTTGTATAGTGTACCATTTTTAGAACCTTCAACACCATGAAATTGCTGATCAGTCGCAAATTTGTTTTCGATTATTTTAGATTTAAAAAAAATATGGGTCAGCATATGGCTTCTTTCAAATTCAAATTACTCCAAACGTTATTATTTGAGATAATCCTAAGAATCAGTAGACAATTTTTCATTCTGGAAATAATGCCATTCTGAGGGTTCCGATGTTCAACTTGTCAATGCCTTTTTTGAATATAAAAAGAGGCTCCGACGTGCGGACGCAGAAACACATGGAATATTCATGTTGAAGACACACTTTTTCTCTAAATGTTGATATCTCTTGAACAATTTAGCTTTTTGGATTCACAGGCATATTTAAAAAGTAATTATGCATTCACTATTATATACATATGTCCATATTGTTTTTCAGAGTTTTTTCAGCATCTGAGCACAGCGTCGACAAATTTCGAGCTCGCTATTTTTTTGTGCTCCTTTTCTAATCCCAGATATTTTCTGTGTGTCTCAGTAGGAACAATTATGTCTTTCAATCTTTAGGGCGCTTTTTCCTGATTTTTTATCCGCCGAACTAATTAGATATTTAGAATTACCATTGAAGTCTAAGAGATCGAAAACATGATCCAACATGCGGACATTCTGACACAGGACAAATTACAAGCAATACCAATAACATTCGCATTCCGTTGCCACCCAATTATCTTTGCATCTGTAAGGATAATGTATTTAATGTTTTCAAATGACTCAATTGCTTTTTTTACCATTTATAAATAATCCTCGTCAACCACATTGCCGGATAAATGAAGTATTTTTGAGGCTTATTAGCATCTGTTCCCATTGATTATCTCTTCATTTTAAAGCATCACATTTTTCCCTGGGATTTTTGTTGAAAATCATCAAGTTCATCAAAATTCTCCTTGGTATACCCTCAGCACGCCGAAATCCTTGAAGCCCAACATTTAAATTTGATAATTCTGCAACGGAATCAAACCTACATCGTGAATCAAACCTATAATGTTGACGTTAGTTTGCTTCGGCTAATAAAATCTCGTCCTCGGCCCCTTTTTCCTACTCCCAGATCATTTCACCCTTCAAAATGATATTTAAACAGTCTAAAAAAAACCAACCAAAAGCTGAAGATTAAGCGTCGAATTTATAGGCTCGAGCGACATGCCCTCGAATAAAAGAAAGAAATCCGTCAAGAAATCTTTTCGCCTATTTCACAAGGACTCTGCAGTCTTTACACAGCAGAGGCAGCAGCAGCAGCTGCATATGATGCTGATCCCTTATAACCAGCAGGAAAAAAAAGCCTGCTACTTCCCATGACATGGCGGTGGTTGAAGCTGTGGAAAACCTGAGAAAGGTCTCGAATGTTCGAGATTAATCGACAATTATTGAGCATAGATTCATGGTACTTTAACGTACCGAATTATTCCGCCACAACAGCTTCATTTCTGCCATTGAAGAGGAGTGTAACCCTTCTGCAGCAAGGTTGGACTTTTTTTGCAGATTTTGGCTGCACTCAAGAATGACATAAAAAAAAACAATGACAGCGATTGTGGGGAAAAAGTTGTGGGGAAAAAGTTTCCACAGAAGCACTTTACTGAAAAACAAATAATAATAATAATAATAATAACGTTTTCAAGGCTCTCTTGTTTTCACTGATATTGTGTTGTTCCCTAATTCAAAGATTACATTTAGGCTTGAAAGAAAGGAGACCAGGTTAGAGGTATTTACAGGATAATTCCAACTTGAAACTTCCATTAACCTTTCCTTATCCCTGGATAAGATCTGACTTTGCCCTTCCCTATGGACCCTGGCAGGGGTTGCGTAACCTTGGGTAAAAATGAAATGCAGGCCCAACGAAAAAAAGTCTAACTTTGCCATGGCAGGCAGGAAATAAGTACGCTGCCACCATCCTAGGGTCAATCAGCTAATGGAACATGGTTTTCGGCTATGTATTGTCCCAGAAACATCATCAAAAAACTAATGTTGAAGAATTAGCCATGAAGGACCACTGTAGAAAAAACCTATTGAACAACCATGAAAAAAAGCCACCCAAAAGGAAAGAGAATGTGTATAAAGTTTGGATCGAGGACAAATAGTCAAGAGGCAGGAAGGCAAAGTATAGCCAACCACAAAAACAAATTCCAAAAATGAAGAAATGAAAATTGTGCTATAAAAAATTGCGCGACAAAAATCTTTGTAATGTCTGAGAGACAACTTTTTTCACTTAAATTTTGAGTTTTGAGGCGAACGGTTGTGTGCCGAAAAAAAATTTGTAGTGTTATCGGACAGGTGGAATTTTTTTTATAAAATTCTCAAGATGTCTGTTCAAATCTTTGATAATTTTAGATCTGCAAATAAAAATTGAATCTGAAGCGTCAGCCCTTTGTAATTGAGGGCAGGCTACTGGGAACCTGGCTGAATCTTGCATTTTCTTTTCTAACCCTTCTTTTACTGATTTATCGTCTGTTTTGGAAATGAATGAACCTGTGACAATAACTGTTGTAATTGCTGAATTTATTGTAGAAAAAAATGCTTGAAAATCAGCAGAGATTATATTTACCCATGAAAAGAGGAGGAAATGGATTTTTATAAGAGGCACTGTATTTCTGTTTGACCAAAAGTCACAGAAATGCTTCCATATGTTTGGAAGGCCTAGTCAGGAAACATGTGGGAGGAACATTTTATATTGTTTTCAGGTATCTCATTTCATAATCCTTTGCCACAAATGCAGGAAAAAGGGCACCCAGTGAGAGATTTTTTATATTCCATGCAAATTTTTTTGCAAGAATAAAAATGAATATTGGACTTTTCCCAGATTAGGCCTTTTTACAAGAGTAGGATTTTTTTCATCTCCAAAGCTCATGTGCACAACATTTCGCAAAAATATGCCAACTTTTCCACACAAGGGTTAAATGGTACTGCATTTTTGTCAAATGATTGGGCTAGTATGTGGTTGAAACCATTTTTTTTTTAGTTGATGAAATCCTGTTGGACCTACGGTTTATTGGAAAGTCTCAAAACTTTGTAAAAAACCCTTGGTTTGTTTCTCAGACGCCCGGTTTTTCAGAAGCTCTCCTTTTCCAGTTTTGGAAGAAACAAGCGTTTGCCAAAAGGGCCCGGCATCGACCAAGCGAAGCTCAGAGCAGCTGTCGGCGATGCTGCATGCGTTTCCGATGCCGTGTCCACTGCAGCCGAAACGTATCCTTTATACCACTTATTTATTTTATTCCTCACTCAATCTCAACATGTCGTTTCCTTTTTTTTCTTCCACATTTATTCAATCCTCTTTTATCGAGACCCAAAATCACCAGTTGTACCCGCTTTGTACAGTAGAGTACCTTTCTTTCGCGGGAATATACTGAACACCTCTGCCTAACCGATGATCCTCATTTTTCTTTTTTTTTTTGCTCTTGGTTAGTGTGGCTCGCAATCTGACATGTAGCTATACATATCAGCACACCTGAGGCGAGAGAAGGTTGAAAAATGCAGGCTTCACTCGCGATTCAGTCGGTATGAGAACCAGAACGAGATCAGAATATCGCATGGGAAAAGATAAAGATTTTTCAGGAGTCCCGCTGGGTACTTCTGAACCCTGCTGGGATCTTTTTTCCATTATTTGTGTGAGCTGAAAAATTGATGTTATGTAATCGTAGGTAATTTAAAATAAGTACAGAGCATATGTACTTCTACGATATCATTGCTGTATGAGCACGATTGTCATTTTTCAAATATTCTGCTACACAGTGTGATTGTGCTTCAGACGTCTGCTTTGTTGCATCAAGGAACCAATACGGGGGAAGATTATCGTGAAAATGAAATAAAATTTAAATAAATGAATTGACTCATTGAGAAGTGATATGGGTGCAATGTCATTTTAGTTGTAGTGTACCATTTTTAGAACCTTCAACACCATGAAATCGCTGATCAGTGGCAAATTTGTTTTAGATTATTTAGATTTTAAAAAAACATGGGTCAACATATGGCTTCTTTCAAATTCAAATTACTCCAAACGTTATTACTTGAGAAAATCCTAAAAATCAGTAGACAATTTTTCATTCTGGAAATAATGCCATTCTGAGGGTTCCGATGTTCAACTTGTCAATGCCTTTTTTGAATATAAAAAGAGGCTCCGACGTGCGGACGCTTTGACATATGAAATATTCATGTTGAAGACAAACTTTTTCTCCAAATTTTGATATCTCTTGAACAATTTAGCTTTTTGGATTCACAGGCATATTTAAAAAGTAATTATGCATTCACTAGTATATACATGTCCATATTGTTTTTCAGAGTTTTTTCAGCATCTGAGCACAGCGTCGACAAATTTCGAGCTCGCTATTTTTTGTGTGCTCCTTTTATAATCCCAGATATTTTTTGTGTGTCTCAGTAGGAACAATTATGTCTTTCAATCTTTAGGGCGCTTTTTCTTGATTTTTTATCCGCAGAACAAATTAGATATTTAGTATTACCATTGAAGTCTAAGAGATCGAAAACATGATGCAACATGCGGACATTCTGACACAGGACAAATTACAAGCAATACCAATAACATCCGCATTCCGTTGCCGCCCAATTATCTTTGCATATGCATGTAAGGATAATGTATTTAATGTTTTCAAATGACTCAATTGCTTTTTTTACCATTTATAAATAATCCTCCTCAACCACATTGCCGGATAAATGAAGTATTTTTGAGGCTTATTAGCATCTGTTCCCTTTGATTATCTCTTCATTTTAAAGCATCACATTTTGCCCTGGAATTTCTGTTGAAAATCATCAAGTTTATCAAAATTCTCCTTGGGATACCTTCAGCACGCCGAAATCCTTGAAGCACAACATTTAAATTTGATAATTCTGCAACGGGTGGCATCGTGAATCAAACCTAGAATGTTGACGTTAGTTTGCTTCGGCTAATAAAATCTCGTCCTCGGCCCCTTTTTCCTACTCCCAGATCATTTCACCCTTCAAAATGATATTTAAACAGTCTAAAAAAACCAACCAAAAGCTGAAGATTAAGCGTCGAATTTATAGGCTCGAGCGACATGCCCTTGAATAGAAGGAAGAAATCCGTCAAGAAATCTTTTCGCCTATTTCACAAGGACTCTGCAGTCTTTACACAGCAGAGGCAGCAGCAGCAGCTGCATATGATGCTGATCCCTTATAACCAGCAGGAAAAAAAAGCCTGCTATTCAATAAGAACTGATACGGCATCGCATGAAGAAACTGTTCACCTCGCATGACGGCGTCATTAGACCCTGTCGCGGTTGACTGATAAGCAGGTAGTTGAGAAAGGGCCAACCTGATCCTGTGCCTTTCACGTCATGCATTTCACTGTAGGACTGCACGCGATAATGCTTCATATCCCCCCCGCTACTCCTTATACTTGTTCATGCGCTTTTCGTGCCAAAAGAAATAACCTCCGAAATTGCAGAGACACAGTGAATATGTAAGGGCTAAGGGAATAAGGAATGACTGCATGGGAGGTGCTACAAGTCATGAGCTTCCAGAAAGTCGACCTTGAAGATGCACGCCATGAAGAATGAAGGTCAGAGTCAGCAGGGAGGAATAATTAAAACAAAATACAGTCAAAATTCCTGTCAAAATCAAATTTCAAGGGACCATAAAAAAATCTGCTTATAGGGGGGTTTTTGAGTTTGGGAGATTTTGAGTTGGAGGAACAATCGTTTTTGTAGTTGGAAATGTAGAAAGACTGTAGGAAATTGTAAACCATGATAATCTGGGCATTAAGTTGCTTCTTAACCTTTGGATGGCAGAGCTAGGGTTCATTTCTATCATGCTGCTGAATTGGGATTTTTTTAAAGGGAGGCACATTTCAGTTTGACCAAAGGTCACTGAAATGCTCCCAGTTTGAGAAGGTCTAAGTTGGGAAGAATCTAGGATGCTAATTTCCTTTTTTTTTTGAAGAAGCTCCAATGCAAACGATTTGCTGGAAATTCATGAAAAAATGCAACTCAGGGAGGAAATATTTCTATTTTTGATCCAACATTTTCTTTAGGATTATAGAAATATATGATTTTTCCCTGACTTAGGCCTTGGGTCCGAAATCATAGATTTTTTTTTATTTTCAGCCCTCATGGGTGCAAAATTCTGCCAAAATATCCTGACTTTGCTGCGCAAGGGTTAAGAGATGGATAAAAACCTTTCCCATTAATTCTTGAGAGATTCATGACTTGATTTTCCAAGAAATGCTTCAGAAATGGGTATTTTCTACTTTTTGCATGGTTTCTTCCCTTTTTCCTTTTTCTTGTCCTGATTGTTGTGAATAAGTGACAGTGTCCAATAGAACCGAGTCTTAATAATTTAACACTGGTAGACAAATCCATTTTGCTCCTCAAAGTGGAGTATAAATTACGGCAATTATTTTGAATTGAAAACAATCTTTGTCTTGAACGCCAGACTTGAAGGGCTTATGAAAAAATATGCGAATCTTTTGTGCATGCCTGGAGACTTTTTTGATATGTCTTGATGTGTTTTGTACACTTGTTTCAACAACGAACAGTCTCTGTAAGTCCACCCTGCAGCCTGAGATTATTTCGCCTTTCTTTTCCAAACTGATGTAAGCGAGAAATGGTTTCCGTGAAAAAGGGATCCTCTCTAAAAGTTGATGCCAAAACTTGGCTAATAGTCAGCCCTGGAAGAATTAGACAAGGTCTGGTATTTCTGTTGCAGAATATAAACGTTGCTTTATATATATGCTAGTAGTCCTAAATTCTGAGATAATAAGAGTCCTCACTTGAGTCAATAAAGCGCTGACAAGGCAGAACTTTTTCCTGCTCCAGACCTTTTACCCTTCATCAGAACGAACTTCTGACATTGAGGCTCCGCGAACCCCAAGACTTTTCGCAGAACTTGAACATTAAATTAGCTTTTCCTCGAATCTAGTTTCCTCAGTGCCTCCGTCTTTTTTTTTTGTGAGCACACAAACTTGGTCTTTCAGGAGGTAATTTGGTAGATTTCTGTGATATTCAAGTGGTTTGCGGATAGGGAGAGACAAAACAACGTCATTTAGTCATAGCTGTAGGACACCTGAAATATAAAAATCTCAGGGGACCCCTTTCAAAACTGTTACCCTACCTTATTAATTTATGACCTTTTCAACATTCATATCATAAATCAAAGATGGGGTTCTAGTTGAGCCATTGTTTATACCACCATCATATGCAGAGCATTTTTAGGTTGCCTGCATAACCGGAAGAATAAACGAACAAAATTCTAGATGGATTAGATGGATGGCTACTGCTGATGGAGGTCCTATTGCTGGTTCATGGGTGGGACTGGTACCCGGGATCGATTGGTACCCCACCTACTGAATGTCACCTTCTTTTTCAATTCTCAAAACCCTCCCATAAAATGCCCATCCCAACGCTATTTTTCGAATTAATTTTCAGTCACTATATACGTATGTAAGCTTAGCAAAAAGAAATGCAAAGAAAATCTGAAGTCATTTCGCAATTAATACTCTGAAGTGATAGCTGAAAAGGGAAGGAAAGCGGATAAATAATCCTTGAAACTTCATGATTAAGATATCCATCACAAAAGTGTCCTTTTCAAGATCATCCTAAATGAAGAAAGTCCTCTTTGGTACCAGCATACTGTATTTCGCAGGAAGGTCTTCATGCAAAATATTGTCTCATTTAGTCATTAAAATAAATTGAAGTTTGTTGCCACAGTAAATTATTTCCTGAAGCATGAACAGCTCAGCAATTTGAACCGAGTTACATTCAATGAATCCATCATTATTCCCTATTGAATACTGTGATTTCCGTTTGATTTTATAGAAACCAGCATGTTTTTTAAAACTCCTGGAGCGCCTTCCATGCATTGCAAGGGAAAGACTAACTCTCTACAACCATCTATGAGTCAACCAAAAATTTCTTATTTTTTTCAACGCATTTCTTTTTTGGTCCCTTGTACGTTTAGTGTAGAGAGAGAGAGAGAGAGATAGTGAATTTTTTATTGATCATTGTTCAAAACACATCTCATCATCATTCCACAAGATGTTCAAAGAAAATGAACTGATTTCAGACTTGAAATCTGTTTGTAGTAAACTGAGCTTCAGCACTGAAAAACGCCAAATGAATGCATGTTCAACTCCCTTGCAAATGGTATGTGGTGGTTTCATGTGTCAAGTGTCACGGCATGGTCACAAGAACCATTTGAGTCAGAATTTTTGGAAAACAATTTGTCAGGCAACTTCAAGCACTGAGCTGTGGTTCTCCAGAGCTGTTTTAGTGATAAATGGTGGGAAGGACCAGTAAATTAACTGGAAAACTTGATGCTGCCTTCAAGAAGCTGTACACATACCCAGTGTTCAAGAGGGGGTCACCCAAAGAAATTTTCCTTCACAGGGGGTCACAGGAGCCATGAGGCAGGCACCCAGAGGAAGCTCGCATCAGGATTCAGGAGTGGAGAAACATCAGATAGCTCAATATTTTTTTTTTTTCAATTTTCCTCAACATACCTCTTAAATTTTGGGAATGTGTGCATCCTGTCAAAGGCATCATGAAGTTTTCCGGCTGAAGTACTGTTTCTGCACTCCATCTATCCATAAAAGCAATTTTGGTGAAATGTGGCTCAGTGCTAGACTTTATCTGAAAATTATTTTTTAGAAAGTTTCATTCAAATTGTTCTTGTGACCATGCCATGGCAACTGAAACATAAAACCACATGCCATTTGGATGGAATTGAACAAGCTTTCATTTTTTTTTCTTTGCTGCAGCTAAATTTTCTAATGAGATATTTCTAGTCTAAAATCAGTTCACTTCTTCTGGTCCACCCTGAATACTCGTTGGACTATGTATAGTCCTGCATAGTCCAGATAAAAAAAATGATACAGGACTTTTTAAAAAATCGAGTTTTTCAGATATTTTGAGGTGCGTCCCTTCTGCAGAAAATTTGCAAAAAAAATTTGCAGTAAAAAAATGGCGTTGGAAGGCATGGCCTGCGAGATGCAGCTGTCTGGCCGCTATCTTTCGCACGTATCTATAAACCGGCAGGAGAAGAGAAGGAAAATGTAGCCCTATATTCTTTCCCCTCTTGGTTTTGGCACAATTTGCTGGCGATCAAGCCCTTCAAAGCCTCGTGGGACTCACAACAGATTCCCCTGCATTTTGACGAAGTAGTAGGGCAGCTAGCGGCGTTCTCCTAGTAGCAACGGGTCGGGGCCCCAAGTTCTTTGTGAGGTCTGTTATATATTGGGGCGGAAGTGCAAAAAAAAACCTTTTTGAAGGAGGATCGATTGCCCGGAAACAGAGACCTGCTTCCCGAAGAAAATGTGAAGGCTGACGCTCTGGTGACCTTTTTATTTTTTTGCAGGGCCTTCAAATGTCTTTAAAGTCCCATCTGGTTGAGGATTGAGGGATTCTCTGAAGAATAAGTGCACAAAAAATTTCATTTCTCTCATCGATTGACCGCGCCAAATTTTTTGGACTTGTATGAGACAAAAGGAAAATTAATGAAATAAATGTTTGCAGCCAACAGAAAGAACGCTTACATTCAAAAACGACAACGTGTGGCGTGATACAGAAAATACAGAATCAATCATTTGGTGATTGCAAGTCACTAATGAAGGTACTCGGGAAAACTGAGGGCAGATAACATTTATTTTGGAACATAAAATGAAAGCGTTGATGGTTAATAACTCTTGCCTGCATTTTTCGTGGTTGGAATTTTGCATTGATCAAGGGAAATCATGTAATTTTCTGTTCGGACAATGTCATTCCCTGTCACCTAATTTCGAAATGATTATAAATCTAACTGATATGTGAAATTAGAGGGAGAGAGTGGAGACGGCACATTTTTGAGAGGCAGTAAATGTTACTTTTTAGTTTCAGCCCCTCATTTCTCGAAATTACGGTATGTTATAAACGAAAATCCTCTGTTCTTGAAAATTGTTTTGTGAGTGATGAGGCATGTGAATGCTTTCCAAAATTATGCATCATAGCAAGTAACAAGTCAAAACGGTAATGGAATAACCAAAATTTGCGATGGAATAAATAATCACTTCAGGTTTGCTTATTCGAGAATGGCGACACCTTAAAAGACTTTGTTTTATTTCGTTGCGATAAGTAGAGGCTTTTAAAAAAAACTTGCGAGGAGAACGGTGTACAACTTGCTTTTTTATGTTGATATGCGGATATGTGTCTTCTTCGACGTTTGATCGAAAATTCAATAACAGTGACATCTAATCGACAAGTTATCCATTGTGGACGCCAGAAAGGACCGTAACGGGTTATCGACGTAAAGTGAACGTTAACTTGGTCACAAACTTGCGTGAGGAAAAAATAAATAAAATAAAAAAATTCGACACGGAAAAGCAAAAAAAATATA
>CAJPEX010002450.1:0-39379 GCA_905338405.1 Notodromas monacha
TCTCTCTCTCTCTCTCTCTCTCTCTCTCTCTCTCTCTCTCTCTTCCTCTCTCTCTTTTCTTTCTTTCTCTCTCTGGACTGTTTGCTCTTGTTCCTGTGACCAGGCGTTCGTACATAAAGCCATAAAGCAGTCTCTCTTATTGTCAGAGCTTTGATGGCACTAGGGCAACTTTTCGCACTGGTGCTTTCCTGTCAGTGGCGGAGGGGGGAAACAACTTGTCCTGTTTTCCCGCATGCTGGTCCATCCACTCGCAACCGTCGACTCCGTTTTGTTTGTTGACACGCAGTAAATCGCATGCTTTTCGGTGTGTGGTATTCTGATATACACATGTTACTTCATCCGTGGTGATGCGGTATTTCAGCAGGCAATAACTTGGATATGTACGGGACCGTATACATGCTCTAAAATGGCTTTTCTCGCGGTATATATTTTTCTGTTCAATTGCCCTTATATACCCCCGACGTTCGATTGAGACTGCTGAGTGCTGACTGCTACTATTGGACACTGATCATGACGTACCATAGGCAAAATACAATATTTTTTACAAAATATATTACAGTAATCTCTCATTAAAAGAAACAAAACTATTTGGGACTGCAGATGAACAAGTTTGTTGTGCTGAATAATTTTCTATAACGAGATTTTTCGAAATTAATTTCTGGAAAACAATTTTTCACACTGATTTTCTTTATAATATTTGAACTGAAAAAAGTGGCCGAAGCTGAAGCTGCGCTAATAATTTAACCGGAAATTAACTCCCTTGCATCGGCAGCAAACATGAGCAGCTTGAACGGGAAATGAGTTTTAAATCCACATTTTCAGCTGATTTCAGCTAAACAAAAAGAAGTCCTCATAAACATACAGTGATTTTCTCAGCAACAGGAAAAAGCTTTGAAAAATTTATGTCGTAAACATGTATAGTGAGCCTTGCATGCCCAGGAAAAATATTGCAGAGACGTTTCAGACATGCTGATATCCCTGTTTTTGCGCCAAACACACGCAAGTGTTCATGATGTTCCCAGTCAAATATGCCATGAAACATTGTAAAGTCTGTGTCTGACGCACGGGGCTCGTGACCCGACCTCGATTCCCTGCATCAGGTTCGTATATACGTCCAACATGTTTTATTCATTCACAAAAGAACTTTTCGATATGTGTCGGGCTAATTTCGCTGCACTTATGTATATATAATTTTTTTTTCATCCAGACCCAATCAAATTTTTCTTTAGGATATTACGGTCAAACATCTCCAAGTTGAATTTCAAGGGACCAGCAAAAAATCGACTTTGAAAGGTTTTGAGTCAGAGATGCTGTCATGGGTCCATTGGTGTTGGGCTACGGATGCTGCTACTTGACCAAAAGTAGTGGTGCCAAGCCCTGTCCTCAAATGTGTGGCGAGAAAGGTGTACATCAGGAAGTACTTGATGTGCAGCCGGTCCTGAGAGAGAGAGAGAGAGAGAGAGAGAGAGAGAGAGAGAGAGAGAGAGAGAGAGGGGGAAAGAGAGAGAGAGAGAGAGAGAGAGAGAGAGAGAGAGAGAGAGAGAGGATTGGTGGCAAGAGGGAGGAAGGAAGATGTGGGAGCTTGGGCTCCAACTTGTAACATCAGCATCCATCTTAGGATTCATTATCTCTGGTGATTTTGGAGAGTGCAGACCTGTGTTGTGTGCTACATGATTGANAGAGAGGGAGAGAGAGAGAGAGAGAGAGAGAGAGAGAGAGAGAGGATTGGTGGCAAGAGGGAGGAAGGAAGATGTGGGAGCTTGGGCTCCAACTTGTAACATCAGCATCCATCTTAGGATTCATTATCTCTGGTGATCTTGGAGAGTGCAGACCTGTGTTGTGTGCTACATGATTGACTTGTATATTTAGACTTTGTGTGTAGAGTTTTGTTTGATTGAGTTAGGTTGTTTCAAAGAGACTCTTGCCGGTCATGCCCGCATTTGTTCTATCCCTGCTTGTTCTTGTGATCTGAATTAAACTCCCACTTTTGAACGGCCCTCATTAAGAGGTACCCGGCCGCATAATGGCTGATTCTGTGTATCTTTTTCTTCCTGCCTAAATTTGAATCTCAACCCTTTGTCGGCCAATCATCACCCAACAATTGGATCCCAGACAAAGGAATTGAATTGTGCAGAAGAGAGAGAGAGAGAGGATTGGTGGCAAGAGGGAGGAAGGAAGATGTGGGAGCTTGGGCTCCAACTTGTAACATCAGCATCCATCTTAGGATTCATTATCTCTGGTGATTTTGGAGAGTGCAGACCTGTGTTGTGTGCTACATGATTGACTTGTGTATTTAGACTTTGTGTGTAGAGTTTTGTTTGATTGAGTTAGGTTGTTTCAAAGAGACTCTTGCCCATCATGCCTGCGTTTGTTCTATCCCTGCTTGTTCTTGTGATCTGAATTAAACTCCCACTTTTGAAGGGCCCTCATTAAGAGGTACCCGGCTGCATAACGGCTGATTCTGTGTACCTTTTTCTTCCTGCCTAAATTTGAATCTCAACCCTTTGTCGGCCAATCATCACCCAACAATTGGATCCCAGACAAAGGAATTGAATTGTGCAGCCATCCGAATGCAAGTTTTGAATAACAACTCAAACTCTCTTCAGAGGAGTTCATTCTCATTGCCCAGATCATCAATTGGCTGTCAATTGAATGGTTGTAATGACAGAATCAATTGTAAGATTGGTTGGTTAACTAAGAATATTGAATGAGGTAATTAAAGTTAAAAGGCTCTTTAAAACTAGGTTTGCACTTATCCTTTCAAAGAGGATTGAAGGTCTTTATACCCAGGTGCTTGGATTTGGTCAGGAAAAAATTGGGTGATTTCTTCCTGGCTCTTGATTGGCCAGTTTTGATGAAATTGAGGAAGTGATGACCACTTCTTGTCCTTGAGTGAGGCTCAGTGAGTCTTGCAAAAATGGGATTTTGGCAAAGCTCATTGGCTTTGAGATCCAACAAGTTTTATTGTCTGGTTTGTAGCTGGATGCTGGAGCTGCACCTCTTCAGGGTACAACATATGCTTTGAGTGAGAGAAACAAGCCTTTTTATTGTGTGAAACACATAAGAATTGCAAGAATTTTCAAATGGTGATATTCTGGGCCTTGAATTGCTTAGTTGACAAGATGCTGAACTTGGTGGCAGCTATAGGGGTTCATTGGCCAAAATAATCTTTTGCTTCCTTTCAAAACACATCCAAGTTACATTTTTTATATTTTTCTACCCAAAAGGCAAGAGAAATTCGAGTTATGGAGGTTCAAGAGGGAAAGCCTTCTCTTTTAATTCATTAATTATGGAGGAATTCAGGGATACAATTTTAAAAAATTGACATAAGGAGGTTCTGTATTCAACTTTGGGATGTTTGACTTGAGTTATTGAGGTTCAACTGCATTAAGAGTTTTGTAATGAGCTATGTTAATTTCCACATTCTTGTCATCCTTGCTTGAAAGTTTGCGGAATGTGTCGCCTCCATTTTCAAAAATGTCGGCATTGGTTCGCGGGGGGAAAAAATGATCCTGGATCCTCATAAATCGACGGAAATTATTCCCCGGTCGCGGGGGCCATTTTTATTTTATTTTATCTCTCTTTATTTGGGCTGTACGACCTTCGTTTCAGGAAGATGGATGTGGGAACAAGTCGGGGATTTTGCGGACTAGAAAGACGGGGAGAAATAGGTCAATCCCGGTCCAGCAGCTGGATCCCACATAAGTCCTCGAAGTCGACTTTTATGCATAAGGAAGTGGCCTGGCCCGAGGAGCGGAAAAACCGCCCAGCTGCCTTTATGAAACCCTCTAGTATTTCCCTTGAGGCTGGAATTGATCAGGAAAATTCCGAAAGTTTCTCAAAAAAAAATAATTGGATCCGGAGGAATTTTTATTATTCTAATGGAAATCATAAAGAACCCCAGTTTGTGCTCGGTTTAGCCTGAAAGAATGAAGCTTTTATCGAGTCAGACGTCGTACTTTCTTGCCCGAATTGTGCTGTGAAAATATAGTTTAAATTGGGAAGGAATTATTCATCGTAACAGAATCCATGAGGCATTATAATTAGAAAATCCTAGCTTATTACAGGCATTTTATATTTTTCATCATAATGATTTATGAAAATGAAAGTCAGTCCACCTCTTTGTGTTGCAGTTTGTTGAATAAGTGACTGTGACATGACCAACATAAAAAAAATTATCACCATGCAATGATTTTTCTAAAATTTTAATTTGAGCAAACGATTCCAACATTTTTTTACGAGGTTTGTATATATTTTTGCCACTTGAATAACCCTGAGAGATTGTTATTTCCTTGTTATTATTTTTTATATTTCCTTGTACGGTGCTGGCAATTCTCGTGGTTTTTTATTTTTAATTATAAAATTATAATACAGTTATATCGCTTCTTTTTTCGATGAATTGATTCTTAACGGATTTGCGGTTTTCGCGGGATTCAGTAAGATTTCGCTGAATAATATTCATCATCTACGAACTGATGAAAAAATTTTCATATCAGCAATTCTTCGGTTTCAAAGAATTTCTTTTACAATATCTGAAAATATGTACCTCGCTCGTCAATCCTCAATTATTTCTAAGGGCAAAATACGCCGTTGTTTACAAATATTGTTGTTTTCATTTTTTAAAATAATAGACACTCTTCACGTATTCCTGGAAAACCAGGAAATCCGTGACTTGCAGATTGCTTGAAAGATGACTCAAAACTGTGCCGTCCATTATTGACCTCAATAGGTATGAAAGACAATAGTCTCTCACATATATTGATTTTCCTCAAAGGGAAAAAGAGAATTTCAGTCTAGTCCTCATCCGAGGAAACTCCTTGAAACAGGAGCACGCCAAAAGGGCTTTGGAAATCGATTTCGTGGTCCTTTTGTCTACTGCTATACGCATAGTAATCGTGGTACTATACACACACCAACACACGCCGTTTTTCAAGACCACCAGTCACATGTGAGCATTCCTGCACATTCCTTTGGAGCATTTCCGGCAAAAAGGAAGCCGAAATCAGTGCCTGAAGCAGCATTTCCGTTAACATATTTGAACTCCGGCGAGCGACAAGCTCCTTAACGGTCACTCAGCGTGGAAAGGAAAACACGTGACGGTGCTCTTGAAACACTTGGCAGTCTTCGTTATGCCACAAAAAAATATATATGTATACATATGAATATATATATAGTATAGAGTATATATGTGTATAACAAATCCGTGAATACAGAGGAAAAGCTCACGATTTTTTGGCTGTGTTTGCACGTGTTCGGTCGGGTTACGTAATTTAGTCCTGTTTCGAGGTACAGTACTATACAATATTTGGATTTCAGCGCGGAAAGGATCACCACAGATTATACAGTATTCTGAATTGGCAATTAAAATTATTTTATTTCTTAAGACAGAAAAACGAGGCCGAATAATTTACGATGAGAGACGTGTTCACATTTTTTTTTCAAGGGTTATTGCTTCGGTTATGTAATTTAGTCCTGCTTTGAGAGAATGTTCTGAGCAGAAATAATTACGCCGTGTCATGTATATCTTGTGATATTTATCAAACAGGTCAACAACGCTTCAATTTTCGAAGGACAATAAGCAGACTTGTTTTTAATCAAAAGTTCCGTTTCAACTTCGCACGATTTGTATTCCGAAGTATCGCGCATTGTTTTTGCGTCACAAATTTCGCAGATACAGTACATGCATTTTTGATGTGCAAATACTATATTCGTTCAGCTGCAGTAACATGAGGTTTTATGGATCTTGATCGCTTACATTTTTCCATCAACGTCGCTTTCTTTTTTATTTTGTAGTTGAATAAATCATTTTATGAATCCGATTATTCGGGATAGTTTTCAAGATTAAAAAAAAATATTTTGAAAATCGTTTGAAAAATAGCCTTCAAATATGCGAGTTTCCTTTTTCTAATATATTGAGATGAGTGACCTAAAACATAATTTTTGAGGAATGCCAAGACATAACGTTTCAGAATTTTCAGCGCGTGTTGATTCGGGGTATGTGCAAAGATTGTCCTAGTTCCACGTGTCTTCAAGTAGATTTTTTTTAAACAATTCGTCAGGAAGAACATTTTTGTCGGTTTTTTTCATGGTTTTCAAGTGAGATTGATTGCTTTTTTTTACCATGAATTGCTTAAAAGTTTGACAAATGGCAGAGGACATACCCCATTAAAAAAAAAACAAAAGGCTTCCCTGTCTCAGTTCAATGCATTTCTCATGGCTGAGAAAAACTTTTTCCATTGCTTTTGTTCAGACAGAAATCAATAGAAAAGACCCACATATTTTTAATATGGGTGCTTGGGGCTGTGAAGAATTTTTTTTATATTTTTTATCGTATATAAATTGTTGTCTTAAAATAATTACTTTTGTTGTTTTTGAATATACTACTTCAGATGTCTCCAAAGCGTTTTTACTTGCAGAACTTACCATTGTATGTTCTAGAAGCAATTATTCAGACAATATCTTTAGTAAGGTTCTTGTTCCTGTTACTGGGTTGAATTCAATAACTCCGCAAGTTCTTATAAAAGGGCTTAAGTATATATTCCTTATTCCACAAAATGTACAGATCAATCAGTAGCAACAGGACAAACAGCAATGAGTGCGTGCAACAGTAAGAGCAGGCATCTTTATAAACTTTGCGAGACAAGATTATAGGCATTCATGGTCAGACTTGGATCTGACCTTGTTCTGGAGAGGGTTGCATAAACCTTGGCACATGAGTTAGCAGAGGTGCACATCTGCAAGGACAAGAAGCAGAAAGTACGTGGCTGTATGAAACATTGTCTGCTAAGAGGTGCAAGAGAATGCCAGAAAGTATTCATGACAAATTATTTTATTTTGAAGCTATATTGAATCAAAAACGTGATATTTTCCACGGTTTCTTCAAGATCTTGTCCACGCATCAAATATGAGTTTTCATTTACCTGAGCTCTGCAAAGAAAAGAAAAATCTCAACCTGGTCTGCCTCATATCTTTTAGCATGCAACTCGGATGAACACAGACACGAAGATATATTAATTTCCCCAAGTGCAGGTGGTGTGCCATGAAAGTTATGTTGCTTTGATCAGTCACGAGAGCACTCATTATTCTCAGGAAATAATCACACTTGACGGCGCAGATTTTGCAGCAGAGCTCTTGCTAATATCGAAAAGTCTAACGTGCCTCGTGTAGCCTCTTTGATCATCACTGGATATTAAACTGCTCCTCCATGTGGAACACATAGTAGCAGAGCAAACCTGGGCTAATCATAAAGTTTCACACGCGTAATTCTTTTTTCTTCAAAATTGGCAGCATGAAAAGGAATCGCTGTAATAAGATTAAAACGCGCACTAAAACACGGATCAGTACTTCGATATTTGCAAAATGTTCCGAAGAATTTACTCTGGCCTACGTCGAATTCGATTCCTTTCAAAAACAAGAATCCGCCCATTAAGTACCTTGGGAAATATACAGTACAGTACTTCCAAAATCTTGAAAAATAATAGTTCGATGTGATTTCAGACGCCTTTAACTAAAAAAAAACAAAAACGCTGGAATGATTGATGTCTACATCTTCAAAAATTCCAGATACTTTTGATGCAGTTTTAAAGCACTCCATTTTTTAAAAAATGCCTCGAGGTTTCATGGAACTTTATTTAGTTACTCCTCATTAACTTTTTTAATTGTACTTGACATGGAGTTGGCGAATATAAATAGATCATACGATTTTTGACAAATTTTCAAAATTTGACCTTGTTTCCTCGCTAAAGAAAATTTCAGTCATGACTGTTATCGAGTTTTGAAATAATGAAATCTGCTATGCCTGAACGAGTCCAGATTTCAGAATATAAAAAAAAGTCGCTCAGATTTCCCTGGAACCACTTGTGTTATTGCATTGTATAATTTCAGGTCCATTATCAGTTTCAGCGCAGGAATTTCAACAAAAAATCGGCGTGAATTGTTACTGGCAATTTTTCCTGATTGACGGATCATTTTAAAACCATAAAAAGAAACAAATTTGAGACACGTCGCCATAGAGGGCATATTTATCTGAGGAATGTGCTGCACATGTTTTCCATCAAATCTTGCAAACTCGAAAGTATTTTCGCGATAACGATCCAAAAAAATACTCAACGATTTCCGCCGGATTTCTGGAAAGACCGGAAGTTACAATCACGGCTAAGCTTCCGGTGGGGAGGAGGAAAAGATGAGGAAAATACAGAAAAAAAAATGTGGGTCCAACACGTGGAAGCCGTGCCAGCCCCTTCCTTGAATGCTTGCTTCGTTAGTCCCGCGTGGGCCAAAAGCGGGTGCTGCCGTACGGGGAAGCAGCTTTCTTACATCCCCTCCACTGCCAATTTCAGGGGAATAGGGTTCATGCACAATTCTGAGACCTTCATTTTTTTTGCATATACATAGGTGGATCATTCTCTCTATACAGGTATAGTAACTCGCAATTCTACCTAAAGCAATTTGACAGTCGAATTTTGCAGGGATAACAGGTTGACTCGCAATTCGACCCTTGCCCTGCAATTTGACCTGCTTTGGCCAATTTTTTCGCGTTTTTGTACTGATTTTTTTTTTAGTTTAACAAAGTTGTCTCGCAACTCGACTGCTTCACAAATCGACCTAAGTTTGGCAAAAGTTTAGAGTTGAATTGTGTTGGGGAACCACGTACGCGCAGAACAATGTAAAATTATTATAATCTATAAAAATGAGCAACTACAATAGAGCCACTTCTCAATGACAACCACTTTTCAAGGAAAACACCACCACCTAAAAAACAATGAAAACCAGAAGAAACCAATTTCTGTTTTTTCCCTCCTCTCACCGAAGAACGAAACTCTAACCACATTTGCAATTGAGCTTTTGCTGTTTGCAGTGTACAAAAATTACGAATTTCGAAGAGTTCTGCTGCGTTGTTCGAAGTGTTGTTGAAGTTATCTACTCAAAATTTGTGTGTTGCGACAAAAATTGAAATACAATTGAAATATTTTTAAATAGGAAATCCTAAAAGGATTCCCAGCCTATAGTCCCAGGCTGATTCTGCCTTTTATTTATTGAATTTCAAACTTTACTTTATTCTTCAATTTTTTGATCCACCAGTAACTTTATTCATATTTATGTCAAGGTAAGTCATTCCTTGACAAATTGCAAGGTACCACCTGTACAACAATCTCATCTGTATAACAGGTTTTTTTTAGTCCCATCATGGGGTTTTCCCATCCCCTGGTCATATGGGTTCACAGCAACGAAATTTCAGGTCCATGGTGAGATTTGAAGGAGAACATTTTCTCAAATATGCCAAGAGTTATCCGAGAGGTTGAATGTCCCTTGAAATGCGAGGATTCAGAACTGCCAATCATTTGACGAATAAATTTACAAACTCGCGGTTTAAATTCATGAAACAAACCCCCTTCAACTCGATGATGATGATGGAAGAAGAAATCAAAAGAAAGAAACTTTTGAATGAACCTTCGGGCCTCGTGACACGGTTCGTAGGCGAAAGAATTTCTCAATCTTCCTTCACATGCAATGCAAGTGCCTTCAGCCTCGCTTGCCTGCTGGAAGACGGCTTCACCCTTATCCTGTCAAGATGCATTTCAAGTGAACTTTTATTTTCTCCACGATTTTCTGGGCCAGGAGTTCGTTATACACTTTTCAATTCGTGACTCGCTTTGGATCATCCCCATTTGAATGACACTATTTGGTCGATTTTTATCAAGTGGATTCATGTTTTCAATTAAATTTTCGCATGCTCATACCAATCAGATATCATCATATACTTATCAAAAAGGGCAGAGATCAAATTTTTTCGGGGTAATCAGATTTTCAAAATCCCACGCGTCCTTTCTGGAACAGGAACAACAATATTTATTTATTTATATTTAAATTTCTTTGCTTTTTCTCAAATGAAACAATCAACAAAATCGTAATTCTGGGCGACATTTGTTTCCAACTGATAAAGGTATATGGTACACATAGGGCTGCCACCAGACTTTGACCACTCTGCTCAGCAGCCATTTTGTTAACATTTTGTCAAAGGAGAAAAACGGTAGTGCCAAAAAAAGTACAGCATTATAGGCCACATCATTGAATGAAAAACAATCCTCCAATGTCAAAGGGTTCAGATTGGCAACCATTATACAAAGGGTACCCATGCACTTTCATTTTTGACAAGGAGCGCATGCAAACCTGAATTCCTTGAACTCTCATATTTTATAAACCAAAAATTATTTAGTAAGCAAAAATGATAACCCATCAGCCACCACAAATTCAATGGAAAAACCCTCTCAACTGTCCAAGGGGTCAGGGAAGCAACCATTATACCCAGGCATCTCATGTATTTTTATTTGCGGCAATAAATACAGACTTGCAAACCTCAATTCCTTCAGCTGCCGTTTAAAAAAAAATCAAAATGCTTCAGTATGCAAAAATAATAACCCAGGCAACGCAATGCATTGGAAAACAAGCATCCAATGTTCAAGGATTCAGGCAGGCAACCATACATAGTATCACCCATGCAGGGTACCAATGTACCCACTGTATTTTATTTTTTAGATATATTTTTTCAATTTTTATTTTTATTTTCATTTATTTTTTAATTTTATTTCTTTTTATTATTTTATTCATTTTTATTATTTTATTTATTCGTAATATTTAATTTAATTTAATTTTTTCATTTATTTTAAATATTTTATTCATTTTTAATATTTTATTTATTTTCAATATTTTATTCATTTTCAATATTTTATTCGTTTTCAATATTTTATTTATTTTCAATATTTCATTTATTTTCAATATTTTATTCATATATATTGATTTTTAACGAGAAACTCATGCAAACCTCAAATCCTTGAACGGATCTTCCATCAAAGGCATTTCACTTGACCAGCTTGCATCAGTTGAGCTGCCGTTTCCCAGCTCACGGCTGGGGTCTTCTCGTCGTCTGCTGCAGTGCTGGGTGAGCAGCTGTGCATGGTGAAAGAGTTCAATTTCCCCTCAACCCGATGGAGCCGGGGGGATCACACAGTTTTGATCCCCCTTCTCCAGAAATGAGGTTGTTCCTCCTTAAAGATATATAGTAAAACCCCATTCCTGGGGTTCCAAAATTCGTTCTTGCTGAGAGTTTCGCCCAGCAGTAGCCCAGGGGTTCATCATGACTTTCTCCTATGTCCCGTGTGTGCGTGTGTGTGTGTGTCTATATACTTCCGCTTCCGAACACTGATCCTGGCAGCAGAGGAACAAAAGCAGGCGGAATTCCGAAAAGTTTGTTGCTCCGCAGTTCAAAGCCGGGTTTTTGCTCAGGGAAGTTGAACCCGTGTGAAGAGGGAAGAAGTTCGCCCTGGTTTTCCCTCTAACATTGTTCCCGTATAATCATGAGAAGTTTCAATGGCGAGACATTTGTAAATCCCAGGGGCTTTTCATAAATTTCCACGAGATTGGCGCTGGTTGAAGAAAAAAAAGGTTAACCAACTAACCCATCAGGTTCTTGAGGATGACTTACAGCTGTCAAACTAAATCATCTTTACGTCAAATCTACCCATGTTGAAAAACTGAACAACTGGAATAATATCCATCAGTGAATCTCTGTTCAATCTCCTTACAAAGCAATATTCACTTTAAACCTTTGTGATTGCAAAACTTTTTGGCTCTAACCTCCCTTGGTCAAATTTTCAATTGCCCTCGCGCTATTAAACTGGGAATGATGAAAAAAATGCAGCCTCTTAAATGCAAAAGAAAGAATGTGACATGCAAATTGAAAAACCTATGAAATCGCCTTCATGAAATACCCTGGGGAATTCCAAGCTGAAGATGGATACCAAAGAATCAATGGAATTCGGAAAAGTTGAACATCCTCGCGGGACTTGAACAGGATTTCCTATAAGGTACCCAGGCTTCCGCCTCCTGCTTTAAAGCCTATATTTTGATTTTAAACGATAAATTTTCATTCGATTGAATTCAATCCACGTTTCTAAAAAAAACTGAAAGGAAATCAGTTTTATTCCACGCCTTGAGAAGGCTGTCAATCATGCAACGAAAGGTGATAACAGATCATTAAAAATAATGCAAAAGGCAGCTTTCACATTGGGACTGATTGGGACACTTTTCACCAGGATTCTATAATTTTTTGATTTTTGCTCATTTTTGAGCACGATATTTGCTATCAGCATTTCGTCACCGCCAATTTAAATATTCGTTTCAGCTTGTGTTCCCATTTTTTTTCGAATGTTACTCCTTTTTTCTTCATGGAGGAGGAATGAGTTTATGGAGCAAAATAATGATTCGTGGGTGTGTGTGTGTGAAAATCACCTGATTTTTAAAAATCAATTCGTAAAAATTATTTACGAAGAGAAATCCTTTACAACGAAATTCTCTCCACAACCATTTTTCTCTCTTGATTTTTTTCCATTGAATTTCGAAATTCACTGGACCAGAGCAAAAAGTCTTTACAACGAAATTCTCTTCACAGCGATTTTCGACGAGAGGTCGAACACCACAAAGAGTTTTTTTTTCTCTAGTCCATTTAATTTCGAAATTCAACGGCGACAGAATCGAGAAGAAAACCGTTGTGGAGAGAATTTTGCCAGAGAAAAATCGTTGTGGAGAGAATTTTGTTGTAGATACAGTCCACCTGCATTCAACTTGAATTTTTTTGCAAGACTCCTGCGAGAACAAGTGTTTATTTTTTATTTTTGCTGGAAAAATACATGTTCCTAATGTTCCAAAAAGTGTTGCGCACCTTTTGGATCAGTGGTAACGAGAGCCGTCAAGTGACGCACGACACACGCGGAATTCTTCCGCAGCCCGTCCATCGCTATTTCCTTCTATTTTCTTTTTTTCTCCTCCTGTTTCTTTTTCTTCTTCCGAAAACACACCGGAAACCCGAGTCTGTCCGAGAGTCTGCATTATGCGAGGGCTATGCCCTGTCGCAATTACGGACTCCGGTGGGGGGGATGGGATCGATACCCGACGCGAATAATGTGGGGCTCGTTTGGCATGCACTCCATCATAATACGGGTATGTTTCTCGCGGAAAACACACACCGCACCACAAGGTGGTGTTGCGTAGTTGATTCCCTTCTCCTGTGGTGCGGTGGTGGTGGTGGTGGAGGAGGTGGTGTGCTTTCTTTGCGTGTCCATGGCACATATTCTCATGCATATATTAATATATATATATATATTGTATATGTACTGGTGCGCGTGCGGCACTTGCAAATGGCTGTTTACAACTTAATTGTCCGCGATTTTTTGACAGACGTTTCCTATGCGATTATATCATTGCTGACTGTGAAAAGCATTTATTCCTTTTTCAACAAATTTCAACAAGCTCTCAGTTTTTAATTACCGTGGAGGCTCTTTATATAGAGCAGTGTTCCCGAACCCATGGTCCAATAGGACTGCTGGTACCTGTCCGAAAAAAGTTGTTCGCCAGTCTGTAAAACAAATTTTCTCCAGCATAATAAACCAAAAGTAGCTATGAAGGATGTCACAGCATCTTTATCTGAAATTTTGGTGTTTCTCCTAATAAATTTTTGGACAGATTTTCACTGCATAAAATAAATTATTTAAATTTTCATTCTGTTGACCTGTCTTCAAGCCCAGATTTCTAATTTTTTGAAGATATTTCATCATAGCTGCTTCATTGATTCTTAACTTAGCACAAAAAAAGAAGAATATTTTTAAATATACCTACCATGAAGTCTTTCAGACAAAACTTTTTTGAGTCTGCAAAAATTTTATGAAACTTTCCTGGTCTGCATAAAATCCTTTAAAAATTTGTACTTTGTACTGCTCTCTTGTGCTGTACTGCATTTATACTTGCCTCAATTTTTAGAATACAATTTTTAAGTACAGTACCATATTTACTCAAGTACCATGTGCATTCAAGTAAGACACACACTAATGCTACACTAAAAATTTTTCATGAAATCCTAAATATCCCCAAGTAAGACTTTCACCCCATGCCATGTAAATTCATGTAAATTTCAATGACTGAAAAACTACAATATTTCAAAAATTAGGCACACGAGAATTCAAATTTGAATGAGAACTCCATTGGTTTTCAATTTTTTCAATTTTTAAAAAGTTGTTTTCGAAAATGTTCCATTATATTCAAGTGTGATGGGCACCTAAACTGTAAACATTGTTTGAAACTCTTATGCCTTCTATGACAGGTGCTCAATTTTGAGAAAAAGGGTGCACGTATCTTATTTAGCAAATATAAAGTAGATGGAATAACGCTTCTCAAATTATTCATGTGCTCTGAAATTCATGTTATGTTGAACAGATTTTTTTTTCAGGCTTTCATCAGTACTGGAAGTTGAATTTGGGAAGCCTCTATAGGCAAAAGGGACCAACTATTTGAATAAAAGCATTTTTCCAGTCAGAAGTTTTGAGATACCTTTTTAAGTTTTGCAATTTAACCTCCCGCAATTTGACCATCCTGCAATTTGACAGTCAAATTTTCAGAGCGGTTGACTTGCAGTTCAACCCGTGCCCCACATTCTGATCTGCTTTGGCCACTTTTTTTTGCATTTTTGTACTTATATTTTCGAATTGCATGGTGTGTCTCACAATTCCGCCAATTTTCAATTTGATCCTGGTTGGATTAGGGTCAAATTGCGAGGTACAACCTGTACTGTACACAAAACACTAATAAAATGGCTGTATTATCTCATTGATTAAAACACATATTAATGCTGATGATGCAGCATTCATTGGTACTGCTAGAACCCCATTTTTCCATTTATTCCCAGTGATTGATCTCAAGGCTATTTCCGAGTCTGAAGAAGATTCCCGAAAAGGCTCCTGCATCTTACAACAATCAATCACCTTTAAGTGGCGCAGCTCATGCGAGAAAAATGACGCCCTTCGCTCCCTCAACACCCCTAAAACTTCCACCCGGTTTCCCCCGCATGGACTACAATATTTCTGAAACATTATATTGCTTGAACAGAAAAAGGCTTCTTTTGTATCATCATCCTTTCTGCTACCACGCACCAGCTGCTACAAAGATGCAACCCCGAAAAATTGCTTGAAAGAAAAGCTCGACATTTTTATTCAGGATTCTTATATAAGTCTGAAGGGCCGAGTCGAGAATTTTTTGCAAGTCTTTTTTCATTTAACTGAAAATAACTGTTTCTAATTCATCGAAAAATGTTGATTCTATTTCGACCTTGAAAGTCTTTCAAGTCCAGCAATCCCGTCAGTGACATTCTTAATCATCGAATGATTTACAAAAATGTTATAAGGAAGAAAGGAGATCAACCACTTGGTGCCTCACGGATAACCCATTTTTTCCATTCGTTATATCGGAGTTGATCGAGCTCTATTACTTATAACAAGCTTTGAATTCAATCAAAAGTATAAAAAATGCACTCGAACTTTTTTCCATGATACAATACTGAATCATCAAGGTTTTGCTGATATGCAATCAAGAGTTCAGAGGTGAAAATTGAAAATTTCCCAAGTAAGTATACAGCATTCAAATGACATTTTCCAAAATTGGAATAACGAATCGAGCGAACTGGGCAATAAATTAAATGTGTGGAAAATCAATAGGAAAATCTGAATAGAATCATCGAGATACCGAAAAATATAGGCAAATACCCGTTGCATTCATGCATGTGCTAATTTGAGAAATTATGTTTTCCTGCTGGAGATCTGAAGAAATATTACTTGCCATTTTGCGTGCCTCTTGTTTGCCCTACATCCTTTGAAAATATTACGTAGCGAAAAATAATCTTCACTCGCACTTCTTGCAGTGATAAATGTTTGCAATTTTTAGTGTTTTCCACATACTTCGAGAATTAATCAAGTATACTCGTAATGCAATCGAAATTTAAACTGAGCGTCTAAATATTTCTGGGCGCTTGATTTTAATTATTTCTTGGGAAAAACTAAAAATTCTGCTCGCGTTTTAGCAGAAGACCGGCAGTCAAAGAAAATCGGCTCTTCGCGTGCAACGTTCATATTTGAATTTCATAAAATTTCCCTCAATCCTAGGCAGAAATTATGAATAAATAATGCTGGATGATTTGAGGTTGTTGGCAACGACCCGACGTGTAAAGATAGCAACTTCAAAAGAAACAATAATATCGTACAAAAACGCATTAATCAAACGCCTTTCCTTCTTTTGTAAAGTCAGTGATATGATCATAAATCTTCCTTTGAAGTAGTCGCTGTCGACCTTTTCTTCGCCTAATTCTCTCTCTCTTAGACTTTTTTAGAGGTCAAATCTTTTCTGAACTGAACCTAAAAAAAATGAGCTTAGTTTAATGCTATTGACACTTTTGAAAGGTTCCGGGGATTTGAAAATTTGATGTATTTTCTGGCGGGAGGGGAAAATAAATTGTCATAAAAATGTGTGTGAGACGTATTTTTTTTTCATTTTCGGCAGTCACGAACTTTCCTCCGTCGTATAGATTAAAAAAAAAGTTCTTGAGACCCCATTTTCTTTCGTTTTCAATCATATAATGGGAAGAAATCCTTTTCCCACGTGAAATATTATATTTCGAACTTTATTGACAAATGTATGGGCTAGGATATTTAATCCGAAGCATCCTTTAAAGGATTTTTTTCTTAAGGAAAAAGATGTAGTGAATCACTTGCCGGATATTTTATTTTTTCGCATGATCGAGTTGTGTAAGAAATATTTTTGAGTCGTTTCATCGTGGCAGAAGGTGGACCAAAAGAGAAGAAAAGCGCAGTTTGAGGCCTTATTCTTCCACATCGAGTGTCTGATGACGTCTCAGAATATATCCCATAAATCTTTTTCTTTCCCCTTCACAACCTTTAAATGGAGTGGGTGAGGGGGGGTTCCTATGTGGGTGTACGGGGGTGTGACAGCATGATGATGCGACAGTCGCAAGGGATCTCATGCTTTCTCTTGTAAGATTTTTGCCTCGTCAGCAGGCCCAGTTTTTTCGGGAATGACGCATGGTTCAGTGATACTCATGGGAAAAATGTCCAAAAACGCTTCCTGAGGTTCAAAATTCCGTCAGCAATTTCTCTGGATTTTTTCAACTTAATTTTAGGGATGAAATGGAAAAATAACTCAGTTGGTGTGCAGTATTAGTTAGTGGCATTTTGTTGAATAGTTACAGTATTCCCAAACCTTTTTGGACAGCAGACCAAAGAAATTCCTTGAAATTTTTTTGTGGACCAGCAAATTTTCAAAAAACGTTCTGCAGACAGGCAAAGTTTCATTAGATATTTGCAGATTCAAAAACATTTTTATGAAAGACTTTATGTCAGTTATTTAAAAAGTTTTTGCTTTTATTTGCAAAAATCAAATTACATACAAATAAAGCAGCTACACTGGAGTGTCTTCAAAAAATTAGAAAGGTGGTCTTGAAGAAAGATTTCTCAGAATCAAAAATTAAAATAATGTATTTCAGTTGGTGGAAATTTGTCTGACATGTTATCAATAGAAAAGTCAACTTTTATTTTTCATCAAATAATTTCAGCTGCCCTTGTTTTTCCAAAATTTCAGATGAAGATAACAGACTTCATTGCTACTTTTGATAAATGTATTATGCTGAAGAAAATTTCCTGTGGACTGGGAAACAATTTCTGTGGACCAGCAGTGATTGTAGTCCAAAAGACCACCCCCCCCCCCTGCCAAATATGATACTTGAACAATCCTTTTGAGAACCAATACAAATAAACAGCCCTTCTCAGGGCCACCACACACTGTTATTAAACTCTCATCCAAATGAAAAATAAGGGGGGCTTTTGAATTAGGGGGTCTTTTGGTATGGGGGGTTTTGGTTGGGTACCACCAGCAACAGTCCACAGACCACAGATTGGATCTTTGGAATAATATGCTTAACAAAACTACTATAGCCTGGCATTTTCCAGTGAACTTTGAATGAAGCATCAGAACTTATTAAACATGGTTTCCTTGTGAAATTTCACATGGTATTTACTCTGTGTGGGGGATTTGTCCCTTAATCTCATGAATACAGATTTCCTTGATTAATTCTTGGAAAACCAGGAAAAGTTTTCAAGCTCAACTCCGCGTTTCCTGGAATTTGGAGTTGCGTTAAAAAAACCTAATTAGGCGCATATTTTATAAGAAAAGGAGGTTTCAATAAATTATTATTCCGCTGGTCTGATTCTACTTTGTGAATGTGCGATTATTGAAAAATGTATCCAAATTTGAGAAAAAGGCGAGTGTTGTTTTTCAAACTTCAAAGCAACATTTCATCATAACTTCTAACGTAAGTATCATCTGCTAAATATTGTTGGAATCGCTTCATGAGTTAAAAATTCTGGGCTTGTTATGTGTCAGAAATTTTGAATCTTTCGTATATTTTCACATAGGTTCAGATGTAAATCTTTCGCTTTTTTATCCTGACTCAGCCGTATCCCACTTCATATTGTGGAAATCCTGCGGAAGACCCAAAATAAGGATCTCAAATTCCAAAAACCTTTATAGACCCGCATTCGTCTTTGAAATTCGGAGAAATAGTTATGCGGAAATCCGGGGAACACTCTGGAAACTGCTGCCATTTCTCTGGAAAGAGCAGGTGTAGGGTAACAAGGAACGTGACTTTCGTCCCTGGAAAGGAATTTTCGAGACGCTTGTCAACAGCCTCGGGGCTTGTTCGCGAATGACGCATTTCAGTGGTGGTGAAGCCAAAATCCAACTCAAGTGGCATCGGTGATTCAAGACCACAAAACCCCAAAATAAAACCTTGGGAAAATGAAATCCATAGTTGAAAGATTGGAGACATGATTATTCAATCAATTTACTGCAAATAAAGCGAGGAGTTTTTCGATACAGCGGTTTTTAAACATTTTTACTTTCAGACTTCACTTCAGCGCTTGGATTTTGGAAAGTTGTTTTCTATATGACTTGGAATTACATGAATTACTTATTTGCACACAAAGTAGCACATTTTTGTTTGATTAAAGGTCACCAAAAATCCAGCTGAGCACAGTGACTCCAATTCAAAAACCTGCACATAAACTCAACAGAGAAAATTTACTTTCTTTATCATGAGCAGTTTGAAAATCTCATTTCTCCGTTTTCATGAATACAAAAACGTCCATTAAAAGAACTTTTTGCAATAACAGAAAAAATCCATATATGACGTCATGGAACTGACTTCAGTTTATGAATTAGATATTAAAAATTCCGAATTTACTCTTCGATTCGGTTTCATCTAACGATAGTAATGATTAGTGTTTGACTGATGGGACTTCCGAGAATCAAGTGTCCAATATTTTAATCAGAAATCAGTCGGGCAAATATCCAAAAATCAGAAAATCTCGTCGAGTTTCTCAATACTCGAACACTCACGAAATATACGCATCAGCGAACGAAAAACAGATGTCACGAAACACACAAATAAGAGACATAAAAAAAAACTTCAACGTTCAAGTACTTGAGGACTTGCGATGAATCATTTCTGCAGGTGCTCTAAAAAGGCTCTAAAATATATTCTCAAGCATGGTATTTTTGGTGTAGATTTCTATTCTATATTTTAAACCGAAAATCACGAATAAAATAAATCTTTGGTTGTGATTTTGGTCGAAGTCGAGACCATGGCACGGAAAGTTTTCGTTTCGAATTTTCGGAATATTTCTCGTCAGAAGCTGTTGAATAATTCTTTCAATTTTGCAGTGGATAGAAAAATGATTTTTGGTATCTCTCGGCGTATAATTTTGGAATTTAAAAATAAATATTTGATTTCGATTCGGAGGTGGGGAAACGAGAGGAGAAAAATGCTTTGAACGAAAAAAATGAGCTTCTGTCTTATCTGAATGCACATTTCTTATTTTAAAATTCCAATTATTGTGCTTTTTTTTAGATTGAGCTACTTAATTTTCAACGGCTACGAGAAATTTTTAAAATCTGTGGTCATCCAGGCTCCAATCAGATTTTTTTATATTTATTATGTAAAGAATTTTCAAGGAAAGCCCGTAACTGGAACACCAATAATACGTAGAACAGAAAATTGGGTTTCACCGGGAAACCAATTCTATAAATGGAAACTTCGAATGAAATGTTCGAATAAAATTGCTCTTTCGAACAGATTACTTGAATAGCTTATTCTTATAATTCTAGTCAATCATGAGTCTGGTTCTTCAAGTCGAATTGAAGGTATATTATTCACATTGTATCAAAGTTTCTATTTTGAGACGCGCCGTGTGTGAAATTTTCCGAAGATGAGGAATAATTTCCGACTGGGTTCATTTTATTTTTAAAAATCGCCGTCGTGCGATGAAGTGTGTGTTTTATTTTAGACTGAATAATCTGACTTGAACTTCTTTCCAATCTCTCCTTTTTTTTGCAGAATACTGAAAACTCAGCGTCCGACTCCAATTTCGGACTCGATAACAAAAGACCTCAGCCAAGCAATCAGTGATTTATCGGTCGCTTTATAGTTGACAAGAGGCGGGACCAAGGCCTTGATGAGCAGCGAATCCGAGTAGAGCAGCGAAAGTCGCGACCATTTTGAGCCCGTCGACACTGAGAAACCGAAAATGGGTGACACTAGCGAAAGACTGAGACTGGTGTTTCTAGGACTGAGTCAAACTGGAAAGTCAGCAGTGATCCGTAGGTTCATCAACAAAACTTTCGTCGAGCGATACAGAGCTACGGTGGAGGAGCTTTACTACAGGGAATTCGACCTGGGCCACATCAGACTCAAGGTATTGTATTGAATGCATTTCTCTGTCATTAAATATCTAGGTTAACCCTTGTGCGGCAAAGTTGGGATATTTTCCGCGAAATTTTGTGTCACTGAGAACTGGGAATTTAAAAAAAGGCAACTTTTGTACAAAGGCCTAAGTTGGGGAAAAGTCTGACATTTTTTTCTAATCCAGCAGGACAATTTTTTTTTAAATCCATCACACTGGGTGGTGTTTTTTCCTGAATTCCTGGCATGGGATTAGAATGGAAGATTCCTGAAAACATAAAAGAATTTGTCTCCCAGATTTTTCCTGACTTCTCTACCTATGGGAGCATTTGAGCAACTCACTGAAAAAATTGTATAAAGCATTATTGAAAACTAGGAAAATATATTCAATAAAGGTGACCTCTGGAATATGTGTTCTTGGCCGCAAAAGGCTGATTGCCTGTGTTTTTTTTTATTTCTTTCTGTGAGAAATCAAGCTCACAACAACCTTGTGCTTTAAATAAACTTTTACTGCTACTTTGTTTTCAATGTCAGGAAATGGGTGGGTGTATGCATACATGTCAGATGTCCAGTTTTATTTTGTGGAGTGTGTTCTCTTTTATTTTTGTCATCAATTTGTGCTTTGTTTCCTGCTTTGAAGTGATTGAATGTCTTTGAGAGGAATTGGGTTGGGTGGGGAGGGGGTTTGGATGCGGGAGTCTCGGTTGTGTCTTGTGAACACTGAAAAGCAGCAAATAAAGTGTTCTGTTCATTCATTCACAACAACAATTTTCTTGAAAGGTGGACATTATGGACACGGCGGGGGATTTTTCCTTCCCTGCGATGCGCCGCCTGGCGATCGCCGGTGCAAACGCCTTCGTGCTCATGTACTCCATCGACAATGTGCAAAGCTTCGAGGTGGCCAAGCAGTGTTTCGAGGAGATCCGAGAGGAGAGAAAAGATTTTGCAGAGATCCCCATCGCATTCGTTGGCAACAAGAGCGATCTCACCAACCGACGAGAGGTGTTCAAGGAGGACGTGTGCGAATGGGTCTTCTGCGAGCTTCCCAAACTGAGGTACTGGATTAATACATATCAATGTGTACGAGGGTTTTTTTCTTTCTTTTTTTTTCTTTCTCTGACCCTTTTGTTTGATTGTCTTATTTAGCACGTGTCCCCGGAATATTTTCTTTCTTAAACCTGATATAATACAGGGAATATAAATATACAATGTTCCGGATGAGTGAACAATCAGTTCTGGACGGCATCACGACCCCACGTCGCAAATATAGACGCAAAAGCTGAGGGTTTATACTGTGAATCCACTAGATTTTCCCAAAAAGGATGAAACTTGTCGATCAACCCATAGTGTACAGCTGGGAATTTTGATCACAAGATTACAGAAATATTTAGTAACTTAATAAAAGGGTCTTTAGCAACCAAGAACCCAGCCCGGAAAAAGCCTAAAGATTTTGAGACAATATCCGAGATTAATTCGAATTTTACTATTAATGAACTTTATAGCACCGAAGTGTTGGCAAGGGTAAATACTGTAGGGTTTAATAAAATATCTGGTGTGTTCTGGTGTGGCAGAAACAGGGATTCATAGTCATTCAAAATATTTTTCACTCCCCTGAAAATAGATTTCACAAATTATGCCGATTCACTGTTTTCCGGCTTTGAACTTGAACTTTCTAATGAGGTATTTTCACGCATGCTGTGAAAAAAATGTATTCATTCTCTGATGGATTCATAGTCATTTAGAACAGTGTTCCCAAACCTTTTTGGATCTGTGAACCAACAAATAAAAAAAAATGTTGTGGACTGGCAAATTCCCAAAAAAACTTTCTGCAGACCGGCAAACTTTGCGGCAATTTTTTTGCAGGCTTGCCAAAGTTTAGCTTGAATATTATTAGGCAGGTATAGATGCAAGAAAAATTCAGTTAGGAATGCCATCAAACAATTAGAAAGGTGGGCTTGGAGAAAGGTTTCTCAGAATTAAAAATTAAAATAATTTATTTCAGCAGATGAAAATTTGGCTGAAGTGTTATTTGGAGAAAATCCAACTTTTGTTTCCATCAGATAATTCAACTGACATTGTCCTTATGAAATTGTAGGTAAAAAAGAACAGACTTCATCCTTACTTTTGATCATTTTTTTATGCTGAAAATTTCCAGCAAAGACCTTCTGCTGACTGGCACCTTTTCTTGGACCACAGGTTGAGGAACATTAATTTAGGATGCTTTTCACTCAACAAAAAATATTTTAAAAATTATGCCGATTTCTGGCACATGGCAAAGTTTTCCAGATTTAAACTTGAACTTTAAAGAGAGGTATTTTGACACACAATCCAAAGGAAAGGTGATCCACACTCAGATAAAAGCTGTAAGATTAAAATGAAAATTTCCTGAAATATCTGGGCTTTACAGCCTGATGGTTAATTTTACCAGGCTTTCATTAAATTTCTGCCGTTCTGGTACATGGTAGAAACATGAATTCATAGTTATTTAGAACGCTTTTTTCACTCACTCGAAAAAGTATTTCGCAAATTATGCCAATTCCCGTCAAATAGCAGAGTTCTTTGGAATTTAACTTGAACTTTGCAGAGAGATATTTTCGCTCTATACACTAACTTTTTACACACACTAGAAAAAGAGTGGATGTGTGTATATACGAGGCTCAAACAGAAGCTCTGAAAGGATACACGAGGGAAGTCATTACCGGAAACCTCGAACTTTCTGCGTGTTGACATTCCAGTTCAGATCAATGTGTGGAATGCGCTTCCGTTTTTATTCGGAAATACGAAGCCCTCTCGAGTGTGTCCCTCTTCAGAATCCTCAGAGAAGCGATGGGTGCACTGTATATACCGGAAGTTGGAGTGCAGTACTGTATTTCCTTCCGGGTTGCTTTTCCTCGTTCGGGGTTGTTTTTCCGCGTCGCAAGTGATGCGAATGGAAGGCAGGCGCGTGTTCTTCTTTATCTGCGATGAAATAAAAAAATTAATGCATTAATTTTTTTATTGTTCGAGGGAGATATAGAGGCACAGAGAAGATCTAATTATCTTGTGGCGTTCCGAAGAAAGAAGGTGCTGCGCAAAGGAATTTGGTCTTTATCCAGCTTGGGAAGATTTCCTCATGCAGTGATGAAGTAAAATTTTGACAAAAGATTGTCACTTTACTGTATAATTAAATAATTTTAACAAAGATCTACAACTAAAACATTGTTATCCAGTTGGGCTGTCATGGAAAACTTGAAATTGAATGAATGAACAGAACGCTTTATTTTCCACTTTTCAGCATTCACAAAGTTCAATCAACATTCCCAAAACAAAGATCTACAACTAAAACATTGTTATCCAGTTGGGCTGTCATGGAAAACTTGAAATTGAATGAATGAACAGAACGCTTTATTTTCCACTTTTCAGGTAAGTGTTTCAAGTTAGTTGTAAGGGTGTAAGTTTTGGGGAGGAGTGAGTTGGGTTTAGGTAAGTTTCCGTAAGTTAGTGAGGTCTTACCCTTTGTCTCTTTTATCGACGTATACCTATTGTTTTTCAAAAGAAATTACATTCCACAAAATACAACTGCACAACTGATGTGTATGCGTACACCCCTTCTTTCCCTGACATTGAAAACAAAATTTCAGTAGCAAGAATTGCAGCATCAGCCAGAATTAAAGCAATTGCAGCAGTTACTGAACAAAATTTAAAGCATAAGGTCTTCAGCCTGTTCCCAGATAAGGTTTAGTTGAATGAACGATTAGAGAGAATCTTGAAATTGGACTGCATTTTTCAAAACACCCTCTTGAGACAGAAAAACTAAGTTTGAGTTTTGTTGATAATTGAGCTTTAGGCACCTGAAAAGCGTAGAAACCTGAGCATTATGAATACCTGTCTGCAAAATTGTTTTCTCAATTGACTTCAATCACAAAGTTTCATTAATTTGGAACATATGAAGCATAGTACAGTTGTAGTGTACAAAAAAATGGACATGTTTGGGGGGGTTTATGTGGGAAAATTTTGTAAACCCTGACAAACAGCTGAATAAAGATTGTATATCAATATCTATGAGAGGATGGGACATTGGAAATTGGTGTCCTGAGCTTTTTGAGTAAAGGGTTCCATAACCTTATGCTTGAAACCGGCAGTAAACACTCAGTTGAGCTCTTGTGCCAAGTGCTCAGCTGTCTCAACAATCAGGGCTCCATGCTCAGTTGACCTTGGAACTCACATACATCCCTGAGGAATGTGCGGATCAATGACAAAATAATGCATGTGAGAATGGAAGGATTAGGAGGAAGAGCACTTCACTGGGAAGGTCATGGGCGACTCTATATGGAGATCAACAGCACATGCCCTTATTCAGATACTTTAGAAGAAGACTTATTTATATGGATAGGGATTCTTTTATGGGTTTGGTTTATTTACAGATGACCTGGGTATGAAAAATTCAGCTGGTCCCTGTTGCATGACTAGATAAAATTTTGGTGAAACAAAGAATGAAAAAGTCATTTTACTTATACACTAATCTACCTTGATGGACAAACTTTGAGGTACTGTACAGTATTCAATAAGGATCATGTCCACAACAGTTTTTGGTCAAGGAGACAAAGTGTATGCATCCAAGTTATTATTTTCCATCTTGAATAAGAATAATCATTGGCTGAGCATATTTTTTCAGGAAAGTGTAACTTTCAATCAAAGGAACTGATTAATTTTTATTTTTAATACAGCATTTCTTCAAAAAATACCAACTGTTTCAGAAATATAGCAGCCAGTTTTCAAGGAATGCTTCTGAATTGGTCTGAACACAGGATTGTTTAACCCTTGGATGGTAGAGGGTTCCTTTCAATATGGAACAACAGAGTGGGGATTATTTGGGGTGGTACAATTCAGTTTGATCCATTGTCACTGAAATTATCCCAGGTTTTGAAGGCCTAAGTTTGGAAAAATATGGGAGGCAAATTTTCTATTGTTTTCAAGAAATTTCCCATGCAAATCCAATGCCAGAAATACAAGAAATAAGGCCACCCAGTGAGGGATTTTTCATTTTTCGTTCATTTTCTGCAGGATTCGGAAAAAATATCAGACTTTTTCCCAACTTACGCCTTGTTAGAAAAAATCAACATTTTTTTAATCATGAGGGCTCAGTGGCACAAAATTTTGCAATGATATCCTGACTGCCGCACAAGGGTTAAGACTCTGACTTGAAATAATCTAACTATTTTTAAAACAAATACATATAATGTTTACATTTTTTTAAAAAATAAAACTAAGTGCAAGATTCTGAAAAAAATATTGTCTTCGCAATTTATATTATGCACGCACTTCTTGGAGGCACTTTGGGAAATGGCCTCTTTTATTCCAAGAGATGATTACAATGCCTGAAAAAATCCTCTCACGTCAAATTTTTCTTCGTTGCTTCATTTGTTCCGTGGTGAAATTGTGCGAGGCAAGGAGGAAGTGCTTTCCATTAATCTGCTGAGTAAGAGTGACAGTTTTTGTATGTCACTGTATAGGAACCCTATTCGCTGATTTAATCTTCTGGCACTCTTGAATCATCCCTTGACGTTGAGGCGTTTCGTATTTATGACGTAACATTCGCATGATATTTTCTCTTTATGTAGACTTTGATCCATATAGAGGGTTTCAGAACTGCAAGGTTATATAATATTTAGTAATGCTTATCTGCTTTCCAATTACTTTATACAGATTTAAAATTGAATCACATTCCATGCAGCTTGAGGCTATGTCGGCTCTTTGATTCCTGCATAACAAAAGATTCATATTGTACAAGTATGAAGAAATCATAATGCTCAAAAATTTGACTCCCGTAAAAATGCCTCACTTTCAAAAAATTCTGTCAAAGAAATGTCAGTATGTCATATATTATTTTCTAGGAATGAATTGATTGTACTGTATATTGAAAGAGAAAATTGGGGCATCATTTTCACCTTATTTCCAGCCTCAAAATTTGTGGATTTTGAAAAGTTCTGAACTTAAAAAAACAAAGTGACATACAAAAGTTATTTTAATACAAACAGCGATATTTTTCAAAAGTGAGAATTGTGTTGAATATTCTTAGTTTATGGCTTGAAGGACATAGTGTTTTCACAGAAAAATTAAACCTGCAATTGATTCGTTTTGTTTCGCAGTGATCCATGGGATTCTAAATTTGCTCGAAAAGGAATATGTCAGGAATTAAATTGCAATAGATTTTTCCAGGTAATACATTATGGATTCCCGGGTACCAGATGGAAGCGGGATAAGTAATTAGGAATAATTGAGAATAGAGTGATTCCGTTTCTGGGAAGCACTTCCAATGTATGACACCTGTGCAAAGCAGAGACTCTGGGGAACCGGCTGTTGCTCATTTCCCGGTATGATACCAAAAAAAAAAAGATAAATTTGCAGCACCTGCGTTGATAAGGGCAAAACCGGAAGCTCGAATATATCTTTACTTTATTACATCCGGATCTCATTTAAAGGAAGGCGCAATGAGAAGCCTTTTATTCTCTTCGTTATCCATGCATTTTTTTTTTAAGTTCGGATGCGTATATACTGAACCTGAATATTCGTAATATATTCGTAAAAGGTTTTTTCGTGGAAATCCCAATTAAAAAGTTTTTCGGAAGTCCAAGCAAAGCGATCTTGATGTACAACAGCAGCTTCGTTGCTCTAATTTTCTAGAATATATCTTACACTGTCAAATCTTTTTCTTTATTAAGTAGAGGTTTCGTTAATTTTTCCATAATGGTGATTTTCTTAAAGCAAGCTTTTGATTCACAAAAATGGCGCAACATTAATTCGCGAGGAGAGGATCTGACAGACTTACAGGATTAATTTTAAACATCCCTTAGTTGACTTATCGAAAGGTCGGACAGGACTCCAAAAATTTTTGACTTCAGTGTTTTTAGAATTTTTTGGTGGGCTCATAAAATGGTCCTTTATTCCTCTTTTTTTCCGGAACCCGAAACTTGATGGCGACGCGCCGAGACGACGCAGGACTTCGAAAAAGTAAATTTTATAATTTTTTTTGTGTGATTTTATGTGAATCACAGGGCGAAGGTTCTGGAATGTTCCGCGAAAGACGATTTCAACATCAAGGAAGTCTTCCGAACTCTGTTACAACTGTCCAAGTACCCGTTTCCCAGTGAGTCCGACGAGGGCAGCAAACTCGTTCGCCGAAGCAGCGCCTACGTTTCCAATCGGTTTGTTCACTCTTTTTTCTTTTATATTATTCTTAACTAAAATTTCTTCCTGTCCATAAAAAGCCAAGAAATCATTTGAAAATCTTCTACTTCAGTAATGAAATCCACGAGAGCTTTGCGGGGTTTCCTCGATTTTTAATCTGGGTGGGGGACCGTGGGGGACGTTGTTTAAAATTAAAACCGTGAGTCAAGTGTCGAAATGATGAATATTTCATGTCAAGTGGCTTCTACAAAAATTTAAACGAAAGGAAATTTCCTTTTTTGGAAGAAATAAATGCTAAAAATGTAGATTATTTGTTCAGAACTTGGCCTTTCTGAAATGTCTCAGTGACATACTGATTGTTTTAATGCCTCAAATAAAATGCCCGTTTGATTACTAAATTTTCAGTCGATTCCTTTTCAGCAAAGATAATCATCAGCTCCGTTTTGATGGTGCACATTCTGAAATATCTTGTTTATTGGTGAAGTTATGACCTTTGAAGTGTAATATACTCGTACATTTTCCCATGTTTGAGGAAACCTGATTATTTGGCTTCTGGCTGCAATCGCTAGATGCATGTGCTAATAAAATACTTCAAAAATGAAAATGTCATGGTTTCACATAAATAATACAGTACTCATTTAAACCAAAGAGTTTTTTCGCTCAATTTCCAGGACTTACCTTTTTTGAAGTTAATGTCAAAAAAGTAGAATTTTCTCCTTTTTCGATGCGTTGATACGTGTAATAACCCGAAAATTTCTCGGAAGTTCAGTTTTTTTTTCACTCATAAAATGTTCGGAAGTCGAGTTTTTCAGATTTTTGGATGCCCTGAGCGAGTCTTTCGAATTTTATTTCTCTTTTTTTTTTTCAAAGGTCGTCCAGCAGCAGTTCCAACAAGTCCTACAGCTTCGTGCGGCGGATGTCGACGACGTCTGAAAACAATGACGGCTCTGACCAGCAGACGAGCCTGAGGGTCAACGGCGCCGCGGCGTCCGTCTCCCATCAGCAGTTGCCGCCACCGCCGCCACCTGCCAAGCCCCGGTCCAGGTCCCTGATCCGCCGCTGCAGTCGCAAGGCCAAGCAGCAAATGCGCGATGCTCAAGTCGACGACTGCGCCGTGTCCTAAACCCAAGCGACCCCTGATTTATGCTCTTTAATCCCTTCATATTATCCTCTTTTTATTTATTTAATTTGTGGTCCTTGAAAATCCACATGGATGGACACCATGCTTTTTGTTTTTCTTCCGGAACAATTTTTTTTTTTTTTTGGACATGGAACATATCACTGAACGATCACAGATAGATATTCCCTGAAATTTATTTACGCCTCAATTGTTATTGATTTCGTTTGAAATTGGGACTTTTGGCGAAATAAGAAGTGACTCAGCCTGTGTGCGTATATGAAGACAGGTCAGTTTTAGTTGTTTCTTATTTTTTTCAAAACTTTGAAGTGAAGCGGGACGAATTTCGAAAAAGATGAAAATGAGCAGCAGGTTTCAAGTTGAAGTTCCTCTGGATATTCTTTCATTTACTCAAATAAATGCTTTTATGTCAAGCTGTTCCCCAATTTTGGCCGAATTACAGAGTCCTTTAATCCAGTTTTCCCCCAGTCAATTTAATGATTTAAGAAATTTGCAGACTGTTCTGAAGAGCTTCCATGGAATCTAATGACCTCTCTTGTCTGTGAATATGTAAACCACGTTAACGTATCTTTTTGGTCCTTTTTAAATCAGGGATTTCCGAAATTTCAAATTTTAGTTACGTGGAGGAAATAATATTGCTGTTTGATATTATTATAAATGACAGGAGAAAATTCACACAGGATACATGGAATCATTCCATCTTTGTTGAAATGTATTGTTTATCCCCCTAATTCTACCCGCCATGTTTTGTTCCTTGCGTGTTGTTATCTCAATTACAGGACGCAGAAAATTTTGACTGATTTTTTAAATTTATTCTAGGCGAACAATCAGGTGAAGCAAGAATTTTACATATTTATCGGGATACTTGCAAATTGAGAGAATTTTAGCGTTATTTAAATAATTGCGGTGCAGAATTTTCTGGAGATGAAAGGTCTCCTGATTTTTCACTCGAGTTGAGAGTGAGAAAAATTCTGCCAATTACTGATGCTGTCCAACTACTTACAAAGAACAACGAAAAATGAACATTATCTGGAATTATCCTCTTCCTCTGGAAAATAATACATACCAGTTACAACTGATGATTTTTAAATCCGTGATAAGTTCTCATTTTATTGGAATTTCCTAATGGAAAAAAACATTCCATTTTTGAGATCCCATTCGGGAAGAAAGAAATTCGCAGTTACCTCCAAGATTTGTGTCCAAAATCTTGATTTTTGGAAGATTGAAAAATAGTTCGAGGCGTATTTTCATTCAAGACTGTTACCTGCCAACAATTTTGGAAGATCTCGCCGTTCGTCTTGCTTTCTTTCAAAAATAGATGTCACCACAAGTTCCGGTGCGTTTCTTCGTACCTTCTCGGAATCGCGGTCTGGAGAAATTGTCGCGTCGACGCGAGAAAAAAACGGTTAATTAACTGTGTGTGACTGGATTACTTCTAGTTTTTTTCATTTCCTATGTGTCACTCGTTTGATCAGCATTAGCAGCTGATTCATCAGCAGAACGAACGAAAAAAAAAAAAAAGAGAAAGAAAAAGCGATGATCTGACGAAGCCACTTTTTTCGCTTCCTGAGACATTCCGCGTCATCGTTGTGATGTTTTAAGAATAAGAAAAGAAAATTGTATATGTGTGTGTGAGCATCTTCATGAGTTTTTGTTCCTTGCGAAACGCAAACGAGGCTGTTCGGATTCCGTTACGAGGAAAGAACAAGAAAAGCTATCCCCCCTTTTTTTTAGGAATTCCCGAAATCAAAAATACGGTTGACCATTATAAATTAACCTTCTGCCAAGCATATCCATGAATTGTATTACTTCTTCAGCTATTCGATCAAAGATTGCTTTTTAACTTTTTCAGCAAAGGTACTTTGAAATGAATCAACAAGGTTTTTGAGATTTAGAAAAATACTCCTTCCTATAATGCTTCTCTTGACGGCGTTCTTTAAAATTTTGTAGCTTTTGAATTTATCAACCAAAACAGTTCTAGAAATTCAGCTCTGTTTAAAAATTCTTTAAATGCCGAAGGATCCGAGTGAGGGTCCTTTAAACTCAATCGATCGTTATTTACGAAATGAAAAACAAACGTGTCCTTCAATTTAAGTGTCTGAATACGAGAAATTCAGCTCTGTTTAAAAATTCTTTAAATGCCGAAGGATCCGAGTGAGGGTCCTTTAAACTCAATCGATCGTTATTTACGAAATGAAAAACAAACGTGTCCTTCAATTTAAGTGTCTGAATACGCGAAATTTCTATTTCATGGATTTCATTCAGAATAAAATGAGGAAAAACATTAATCGGCATCAATAAATTCAACTTCTTCATTTTCCTTTTGGAAGCCAACGGTTTTGATCTTAAAATTGGAAGAAAATAAGCTAGTGATGGTTTCGAATAAAATACGTAAATCAGCGGACATGATGAATGTTTGACTTGCTTCATGAGAATGCCTTTTATTTCTTTCTGAAATTAAATATTACCAATGAATTTAATACTATCAATTACTGCATTTGGATTTTCTTTCCCTGAATTATTCATGATTTTGAAGATGAGATGTGGGCGAGTTTTGTTCAGGTGGCTCAACATTGAGCTGCTTGCAAAGTTGTGTTTTGTGGAATATTTAGAAAAAGAAATACTTGATGTGAATTTGCGACTAAAATTTGATATCGACTGATACAAATGACTGGTGTTGTGAATGTAGGTGTTTTTTTTTCTTAAATTTGTGGATTTTTTTTCCGTTGATCCCGATCACGGTGATGTTTCAGTTTTTGCGAATGCTCGTTTTTTTTTTTAGTATTTCGAGTGTTGACAGGAGGAGGAAATGAAAAATTCTGGAGCTTTGGTTTAAAAAAAAAAGTCTCGTATGATGATGCTGTTTTATTAATCCAACTCGAAAACTTACATCAATTTTATTGATCCAAAAAAAATGTAACGTCAAAATATGAGTTCATCTGATTCAACCATCAACCAATAAAAACCTTTCGAAATTGACATGAAAATATGTCATCCAGAGAGACACAATTGTCTTGACAGCATCTAATCCTTCAACAGGTTCATGTCCCATTCTTTCCATCACTGTTTTTCCACCCACATGTTTATCTTACAGCTCGTCGATCATTATTCCAGTGAGTGATTTTCATCCGAAAATGTTAATCGTGGACCAAGCTATGCAGAAAATAATCTTGAGGGTGTGTCATCGATATTAAGTAGGAATAGATTCTTATCCAAGAATTGAACGGCGACAACACCCTGAAAAACAGACGAGGACACACAGGTTGTAAAAAATATTCAACACTGGCTTTAAAGGACACTCGAATTCTTTGAACAATTTTTTTTCTCTCAACATGCCTTGAAGAAAAGCGCTACCAAAAATGTCCCTGTTTACCGGAAATATAATTGAGGTCAATTTTGTTCGGATTATTAATTTTTTCATCACAATTGGTGCAGTAAGGTTCAGTTTAGCATCATGGTATGGTACGTTTGGTCAGGTTAAACTGATTTTGTTGGGTTTACCAGTGAAGAACTCAAATATGACAATATTATTTTTTTTCCTTTAGTTCGTTTTTTTGGGTGCGTAGATTTCCTGGAGAAACTTCAACTTTGTAGTACCCTATACATTTCAAACTTTACTATTTCCAATCCTGTTGAAATCTTGAAACATAAAGCTTAGATTTCTTTAGATTGACAAGCACGCTAAAAGTAACTTTTTTATTAAATTTAAAATTACTGTACTAAATTCCTTCACACCTAAATTTTTTCTTTCTGAAAAATCGACATCATATAAATAACGTACTTGGCCTATGTTCAACATAATGGTTAATACTCCATGTCGCCTTTACCTCATTATTATCATTATAAACAAGAAGGTGAAGAAAATGGTGATAAAAATTATTGCGCAGTAATCACCGACTTTTACCCAAGCACTGAGGTAAAATTTTCAAGATATACATGACTTTAAAAAATGCAACCAATTTTTTTATAATGACATGCACATAAAAATGTCATTTTTTATTAAATACGAAATAAATTCCTTCAAACCTAATTTTTTTCTTACTAACAAATTTACATAATTTATGCACCGTAATTGGTGCATGTGTAACCTAATCCCAAATACTTGATGTGGCCTTGAGTTGCTGAAATCATCAAACAAAAGTTGAGAAATAGGGTATTTTTAAAAGTCTTGCGTGTACAAACCAGCGACATTTACCAAATAAAGAGGCTCCATTTTTTAGGATAAGGATATAACAATTACAAACGCATATCCACCGGGGTGAATAATTCCCAACACCCTTTATATATGCAAGTTTAAGCATTTCCGGAACCCCAGCATGAAACAACCGTTTTTGTTTCAGGAATGGAGCTAAAGGGACTTTAATGTCCCCACACAGGACAAATATACAGAAGATGCACAAGAGCGAGAAACATGTTCCGGCGAGACGAAGAATAACATCCTATATACATTCAAGAGGTCAAGACAAGTTAAAGAATGCGGAGAATATACACAGAAATGATGGGAATAAAGTGACATGAATGAGACACAAAAGAGAGTGGAGTTGTACAGTATACAGTATAGTGAAACCCTGAATAACTGAGGAAGATAGAGAGAGAGATGAGACAAACACTAGCTGAGTCCGCACGAACGCAGTGACAACCACCACACCATAGTATTGTTAGTAGTAATCTGGCTTCGGTCCCTCAGGGTGAACACACCCAGAAGTGAGTCTTTTTTCTTCCAGTTTTATTGCCTGTGATTTCTATTCGACGGAAAATTAAAAGCTGGTAATTTGTTTTAAAATATACAACATCTTAATTCCTTCAAACCTATTGGAACTACTGTATCGTGCAGAGATTGTACAACTGGGGTTGTTCCATTTGTGACATCCACCTCTGATATTTTTCGAGCAGGTTTGATTGTAAAAAAATGCATCATGGATTATAGCTCATGATTTTCTAAGGTTCTGGTATTTTTCAGATTTTTAAAAACGTTTTTCAATTTACTGCATGATAAGTGAAAACTTTCCAGTTACAGCCAGAAAAGTTAATTTTTTTTAACCATCATTTCTAGAATGTAGAAAAGCTACTAGGTAAAACTACATAAAAATTCCATTTTCAAGTATCCTGACAAATGGTTAGTACCCTGTAACATGAATGGAGTAATTTGTCTGTAACTGAAAATTTCTTGCTCATCATACAGCAGAAAATTGAAAAACTTATTTTTAAAATACAAAACTTCCCTGAACCTTAGAACATCATTGGCTATTGTTATGCCATTACACTACTTTTTTTTTTACAATCACACTGACTCTAAAAATATCAGAGATTGTGTTTAACTGGAACAATCCCAGTTGGACTGGATGCTGTTCATCTGAATAAGAAAAAGTGCCTCTGGCAATTGTATAAGTACAGTCAACCCCTGCACAAAGGACCCAATTTTTTCAACAGACTAGTCTGTTGCGTGAAAAGTCTGTTATACAAATTCAGTTGGCAAGCAAAGGGAGAAGTGAGGGACCTGTGTCCACTGGTGTCACACACTTTTACAGACTGAAGTGTTGCGCAGATTTTGTCTGTTATGCAAGAGGAAAAACTGCCTCTAGTGACAGTCTGTTCTGCAAAAATCAAGTTTTGAATACAGAATTAACCGATGCCTGCATGTTTTTAAAAAATTAGAAAAACACTGCAAAAAAAGAAGGGATATGTAAAATTAATTGATCTATAGTCTGAAATTCTGTGAATTTGTGGAAGTTGGGAGCTTGAAATTCTGAATTGATGTCTGATGCTGAGTGAATTTAGAATGAAAGCTCCTAGATTCAAGTGTCTCTTATTGTGGGTTCATTTAAATAAAGTTCCAGGCTCGTCAGAAACCCCTTCCAAGTACTGTTCACGTTTTATTCAACAGAACTCTTTTTAAAACAGTACAGGATATGATTCGGCGCCAGCCCTGGGGTCAACTGAGAGGCCAGTTCGGCCGTTTTGCTGCCGAAAGAGGGTTCCTAGATGACGCTCTAATCCATGGTCAGCTCGCGCGATATGCGTGCAAGCGCACTTTTGGCAATGGTGCAGGCGAAGCCTGTTCCGCTTGGCCACCGGAAGTGTGGCATTCAAAAACCGGTTTGAGGAACGATTATTTCGGGAAAATTCTGAACCACGAGGCTCCAATTCCGTTGCACTTCAACTTTGCTAAGGATGTGTTCGCTGCGCACGCGATGGACGTCGCCGTAAGTGACATCTATGCTTCAAATAATTTTGCCAAGCTTTGATCTGCACTCGTGTCAGAAAGGTGTCGATTGGAGTAAGTATTTTTTTTTTTTTGACAGACCGGGGATTCGGATGCGTTGGTTCACGTGGCTAAAGATGGCACCGAGACGAGGCTTTCGTTTCACGATTTACTGGAATGGAGTCAGAAAATCGCGCGATTTCTCAAAGAAGATTGTGGATTTCAACCAATGAATAGAGTGATTGTCATCCTGCCAAGGATTCCGGAATGGTGGGCTCTTAATCTTGCAGCAATTCAGTGTGGTAAGTAATTGTTTAGAAGTTTGCTGACGTATTTTTGAATTTTCATTGGAAATTGTATTTGGATTGTATTTTTACAAAAATAAGAAAAACATAGCAAAAGAGGATAGAAATGTAAAATATATTATCTATCACCAGGAATTTTGTGATTTTGAGGTAGTTGAGAGCTTGGAATCCTGAAATGCTAAGTGAAGTTCAAATGCAAAGTTTCTATAGGTCTCTTAAGGAGTTTTGTGAGTGCCTAGAATGGACTCAACTGGGCTTATTTTGGGAACCTAAGAAAAAGGAGAAAACCATTGAAGTGTAACTAGATACTTTAAAAAAGATGAATTACTTATGCTGGCAAATGTACCTTTGCCTTTAACGCAGCATCCTTCAGCACTTCAAGGCCCAGAATATTGCCAATTTTTACTTTCCTATAATTTTTTCATATTTAAAGAAAATTCATTTTTAAAGCTTAAATTTTTAATGTTGGTTTCCTAAACTGAAAACCTCCTTGAGTCAATTTTTGGCCATCTGGACGCAATGTAAGGGTTAACTGTACAGGTAGACTATTTACAAGGATTTTGTCTACAATGTTTTTCTCTGTAAGTCAAAAACTTCCTAGTGCTAAATTGCGTTCAGTCCTCATCTAAATTCGATTGAGAAGACTATGACTCAACCCCCATGATTCAAATTTTGCAAAGCGTTGGTGTCTGGAATTCTGTGAAACTCATTTATATTTAAGTTCCAAAAGTAGCTGTACCCATCCTATATAGAGGTTAGCTACACCAAAAATCTCACTACAACCATGTTTTTTTTTCTGGCCACATGCTTTTTTTTTAAGAGAGAGTCCACATAGGGGTGGCTGGAATAACGTTGTCAGGCCCAAACTTGTCAGTCTGGAATAATCTTGTTGCAAACAAAACTTGTTGCAGATTATTGTTGTCAGAAATAACCTTGCCTTTATGTATTATCCAAGATATGTTGGGACTTCAGGTATTTTTTGGCTGTACCATCCGAGTGGGGAAATAGTTGCATGGGGATATGTTTGTAATTCTACACAGTGACTCTGCTGTGCACCTGAAGTGTATGAAAGTTCTTCTGTGCCACATGCATATCCCTAATGCGCCCCAATTGCGTGTTCACACCAGAATACTCAGGGTCACATTTGTAAACAAATAAGTTACATCAAGGTTACAGTTGGTGCATTTGTGTGATACTCTTGTTATGTCACATCTGTGCACCAAGTGTAGCCCTGGAATGGTAGCAAAATTTCCTCTACACCAGTGCACACTTGTAACCCCAGAATATCCGGTATGCACCAGTTGTGACCCTGGTGTGCACCTACTGTGAGGTCACAGCAAAAATAGCTCCCCACTTGGGCAGGTTGGTCCAGTTCTTAAGTGCTGGAAGATTTTTTTTTTATTTTTACAAGTTTGTTCCAGGAGAGGCTTGACAGCAATAATCAGGTATTGGAATGACAACGTTATTCCACCATCCCCCATATAGATATTATTTTCTAGTTCTTTGGTGGTTCTTTTCTGAAGCATATTGCAATTGCATTCCAGGGGTGCTGCTGATTCCGGGGACAGTGCAGCTGACTAGCAGCGACATCGCGAAGCGATTGCTGACAGCTGAGGCCCACGGCGTGATTTGCTCCCAGGAAACCCTGGCCCGAGTCCAAGAGGCCCTGGAGAAACGGAGCCCGGCGCCGGTGCACCGCCTCCGGGCGACCATTATCGCCGCCAGCAGCTCGGCAACGACCGACCCTACTCCCCTGTAAGCACCCCCTTTATCGCCTTTCCTCTTCGCATTTGCATCTCAAAAGGGAGGAAAGAAGCAGAAGGAAAAAATAAAGAGACGAAGCAAAACGAACCTTGGAAATGTAGGGACAAGAAATGTATAAAATGAAACAAGCAACGTGGACTTGCTCGCATTCTTGCTTTCTCTCTAAAGCCCCAGAGAGAAAGAGAGAATGATAATTCCTTGCAGCCCCTTTTTGCTTTTTATTTTCTTCAAAGCTTTTTTTTATTTTGTTTTTATCCAGCTTCTTTTGTGTAACTTTTTCTGAGGCTCTGCGTGTTTCAGTTTCTTTTACATTATCTGCTCATACATTAATGCAGAATCGTTTTATCCAGCGGTTTTAATCACCTCGCGATGCGGAAGAGAAAAGTCGCTGACTGTAGAAGACGTTGCTTGTTTCTTTCCTGAATGGCATGTGCTTTGTTGGAAACGTAAAGTAATTGCGTATTAAATTATTTTAATGTGCAGTGCACTCAAAAGAAAATTATACGGATGATTCGAACGAAAGTAATCCGCTATAGAGGTACCCACATCTACGATATTTTATCTTTTTTTGTATAGAGATTAAATATTTTTCTAAAATAACTTCAGGTAATTTATTATTTTCAAAATTCAATATCTACATGAAAAAACTGATCCTGATATTGATCAATTCTGCTATGTGGAATTAGCTTTTTCGAAATTATGTAGACTGAAAATCTTGCGAAGTCCTGAGGGAAATTTTAGATTATGAAGACACGGAATTTTTCGAAAGATTTCGGAGTACAGTACGTATACCGTATATAAATGCATAGAATTTATATTTTATGACGCTGTTCCAATTTCTAAAAAATTTGTACTCGTGATGTGGGAAAACTTGAATCCAAACTGTTTTTGGAATCTTCGCACAATCCAGGAGCGTTTGTCACATTTTTCAGCAGTTTTTCAGGCGCACAATTTTTATGCAATCATTTGAATAATTTTCAAAATAGGAAAACTTCTAATTTATTATTTATTATATAGATGCGTATGTTGTATATTAATTTTGAATCAGTGCGTAGACTACCATGGAAATTTTGACAATTAAAAAAAATAAAAATGACTCATAAAATTATGTGCATGCCTTTCAAACACAAAATAATTCGTGCTGATCTTGAAAGTTCAAACTAATGCATGTCATAGATCAAAAATTTAATCCGTTCCTTTTTTAAATTCTAGGAATAGAAGTTGTCGTGAAATTGTCAGAAATACACGGATTCCAGCAATAAATTGGTAGATGCGTGTCAATAAATTGACGTTATAGTCATTTATGGAAAGTTTGCGGTCTAGAGACTGGAATAATAGAACTGATGAATAAATTTGCCTTTTTAATTATCCCATAGAACTGTGAAAGTTAAATTCGGTTTTAATTCTTGGCAAATATCATTCACAGTGTGCCGCCGGGATGGAAAGTACTTCCTGGATTACAAGACAAAGACCTGGATCCTTTAACAGGGTACTTTCCAAGCAGATCTGGAGACCCTTGCAACCTGTTTTTCACTTCTGGGACCACAGGGTTGCCAAAATTGACATTAGTGAATCATGTCAGCTATGGTATGGGCCACTGGGGAACTGGAAGGTATGAAATGTCTCGATTTCTATATGTTCAATGAATTCTGACTTTGTAACTACTCAAGGAAAGTGACATATAGGTTTATGAAAATGTTGCCGGAATTTCACATGGAAGATGTACGTCATAGTTCAAGTACTTCGCTATATTGTGCTCAATAAATCAGAAAATGCATTGACACATATTTTATTTCAAATTTTTGCACTAGCATATCATGTCACTCACTATGGGAAGGATATTAAAAATTGATAGTTCACTGATTTTATTTTTCAGATTATGGCTGAACAGTGGTTCTGAAGATTTAGTCTGGAATTTGTCTGACACTGGATGGGCAAAAGCAGCGTATTCCTCATTTTATTCCCCATGGATTGCATGTGCAACTGTTTTCTCAGCTGAGGTGAAGCAAACTTTATATGTTGAACAATTTTAGCTTTTCGGAAGGCAGGTTTGATGATACAAGAGGTACCTTGCAATTTGACCCTAATCTGTTGCCAAACTATGGTTCAATTGCAAATTGGTAAAATTACAAGACACTCCATGAAATTCAAAAATATAAGTTCAAAAATGGGGG